>JARJHM010000617.1:0-192109 GCA_033356055.1 Carex pumila
AACAATATATCAACGTGCAGTGAACCTTGCACCCTTTAAATTAATGTTGTGTAGATATAATAGTGCATCTGTTCAATAGCGCCATATGCATGAATCCAATCATTGACAGGCACCTTTTAATTAAGCCAACCTTTATGCCTCTGTCAACGCATCTGTTGACTTGCGTTATATATCAGTATGCACCTTTTAATAGCATCTTTTAATTAAGCCTTTATGCCATGCATGGTTTAATTAAGCCTATAGGCCATTTAAATTAAGGCCTAATTAAATGGGCTATTAACGGCATGGTTTAAATGGCTTGTTTTATTTGGGCCACTTAATTATTTGCTTACATTCTCCACTTGGTCCATTATAAAACTTTATGACATTACAACATTCATAAGGTGCACAATAATATTGTATGTCTTTATATTTTATAATTCTAAAATCATAATATTTATACTTAAGCAAAATTAATACGAGTCATGGCGGTTGCTAATAATATTTATTACTAACTTCCTTCCATGTACTACAATATCAATTCTAACTTAAACATAAACCATAATGGTATACTTTAGGATCCACGTTAATTTTCTAATTTATATTAGACAAATTTCTATTAATAGAAAACGATAATATATATATACTTAAATAAATAGGAATTATTTTTGAAACAATCAATCAATAATAATATCATAAATAATCATTCATCTATAATATAAGCTTAATTACAACAATCATTTATCACAGATAACTATTCCCATTCTTTCGACATGTTCATGAAATATCTTGGGTGGTAATCCTTTCGTCAAAGGATCAGCTATCATCATCTCTGTGCTTACATGTTGTATTGTTATTGTTTGTTTCTGTACTTCCTCTTTCACGGCAAAGTACTTAATCTCCATGTGCTTGGCACCTTTGGAATACTTGTCGTTTTTGCTGAAGAAGACTGCTGCAGAATTATCGCAATAAATTTTCAGCGACTTGGTAATACTGTCAACAATTCCAAGTCCTGAAATAAAGTTCCGCAGCCATAATCCTTGTACCATGGCTTCAAAGCATGCCACAAACTCGGCTTCCATAGTGGATGCAGCAATTATTGTCTGCTTCGCACTTTTCCATGAGATTGCTCCGCCGGCTAGGAGATACACATATCTGCAAGTGGATTTTCGTGTATCGCAACACCCGGCATAGTCTGAATCTGAATAACCGACTGTCTCTAAGTTGTTTGATCTCCTATACGTCAACATGTGATCTTTAGTACCTTGAAGATATCGTAAAACTTTCTTTGCTGCCTTCCAATGTTCTATTCCAGGATTGTTTTGATAACGTCCAAGCATTCCTACAGCAAAACTGATATCTGGTCTTGTACAAGTCTGTGCATACATTAAACTACCCACAATGGAAGCATAAGGAATATTATTCATTTCTTCCTTTTCCAATTCGTTTTTAGGACATTGATATAAACCAAATTTATCCCCTTTCTGAATCGGTACTTTGCCAGCTGAACATTTCTCCATCTTAAATCTCTCGAGAATCTTGTTAATATATGCTTTCTGAGACAAACCTAACAAACCTTGTGATCGATCACGAAATATTTCTATTCCAATCACATAGTTCGCCTCACCCATATCTTTCATTTCAAAATTTTTCGAGAGAAAATTCTTGGTGCTTTTCATCATACCAAGATCGTTAGTCGCAAGTAAAATGTCATCAACATATAGAACTAGAAACATTATCTTACTCCCACTGACCTTCAAGTATATACAACGATCAACAATGTTTTCCTTAAAACCAAAAGAAGTAATCACATCATTGAACTTGAGATACCATTGTCGTGATGCTTGTTTCAGCCCATATATCGACCCTTTTCAATTTGCAAACCATATCCTTTCCCCCAATTGAAAAGCCCTCGGGCTGATCCATGTAGACTTCCTCTTCGAGTTCTCCATTCAGAAAAGCAGTTCTAACGTCCATTTGGTGTAACTCAAGATCGTAATGAGCCACTAAAGCCATGATGATACGCAAAGAATCTTTCTTAGAGACGGGCGAAAATGTCTCTTTATAATCAATGCCGTATTTCTGAGTGAAACCTTTGGCAACCAGTCTAGTTTTATATCGTTCAATTTTGCCTTTTGAGTCACGTTTGATCTTAAAGATCCATTTACATCCAACTCGCTTGAAATTGTGAGGCAATTTGACGAGATCCCAGACTTGATTTTGTTCCATTGATTTTAAATCGTCTTTCATGGCATCAATCCATTTATTGGATTCTTCACATTCAATAGCTTTCTTGTATGAAACCGGATCATCAATTGCAGAATCAATTTCAGATTCTTGTAGATAAACCAAATAATCATTAGATATAGCCGATCTCAGTTCACTGGTAGACCTTCTTAATGGTATATCATTTGGTTCAACTACATCATCAACAACGATGTTATCAATCGGAATGTTCTCAGTAGCAGTTGGTTGTTTTGGAACAGTCGGATGAAGTACTTTCGAAACAACTGTCGGAACAACTACTTTCGAAATAACAGACAAAGGAACAGTAACTTGTTCTGTAATTTCTTGAAGATCAGAATTACATTGATCAGAACTACTTGCACTGACTTCAGCATTCTCGATGAAACGTGCATTTCCGGATTCAACAATTCTCGTGCTATGATTCGGATAGTAAAATCTGAAACCTTTGGATTTCTCTGGATATCCAATAAAGAATCCACTAACAGTTCTGAAATCCAATTTCTTTTCGTGTGGGTTATACAAACGTACCTCCGCAGGGCAACCCCATACATGTATATGACGCAAACTAGGTTTCCTTCCCGTCCACAGTTCGAAAGGAGTCCTTTCTACTGCCTTACTTGGAACCCGGTTTAGTAAATACATGGCGGTCTTAAGTGCATACATCCACAAAGATTTAGGCACAGTTGAGTGACTGATCATACTCGAACCATATCCATAAGTGTTCTGTTACGACGTTCAGCAACACCATTTTGTTGTGGTGTGCCGGGCATAGTGTATTGCGCACATTGATAGGCCTAAATTATATACATATTCGATCTGATTTTTATCACGAAATAACACCAAATATCTTGTATTTTGAATATAAAGTGAATAGATTACACCTAGGATCAAGTTACTGCGTTTGCTTGGTTTTAACTTACAGGAAATGAAGAAAAATGAAGAAAAATCGAACAAAAATGCCCACTGCGAACACACGGTTTGGAATATGGCCAAATAAGTACTTAGATGGATTTCTGAAGCGCGCCAATTTTAAAAAGGTATAATAAGCTATACATCAAATCCGTGCAAAACGAAGAAAATTACCCACTGCGAACACACGGTTTGGAATATGGCCAAAATAAGTATTAGATGGATTTCTGGACGCGCGCCAATTTTAAAAAGGTATAATAAGCTATACATCAAAATCCGTGCGGATGCACGGATCTCGATGCAGCTGCACTCTGGTACTGTGAGGACGCAGTGCGGATCCCAGTGCAGATTTGAGGACGCAGTGCGGATCATCAGCGCGGATGACACTGTAGCAGTACGGATGGTACTGTAGCAATGCGGATTGCAGTGCGGACGCACTGTAGCAGTCAGCCAAAAATAGAGTCTGAACTTAAAACGGTCATAACTTTTGACTCGTAACTCCGATTAAGGCTTATGACCACTTTTTGGAAAGCTAGCGAGAAGATCTACAACATGAGAAACTAAAAACTAAAATTTTTCTCAGTGCGGCTCGAAGAACCAGCACTGGACCCGCAGAAAGCCAAAATTGCACGTTTTTGACAGTTTTTCTATTTTTGGTGCATCATGGATGCGTTTTGACAGCCACATGTGGACAAGACAATCCTGAAAAACAATCCAAATATAACACCCACTAACTCCACTTCCTTGGCTCTTAATTGGACATGATCATTGGCTATAAAAGAGGGGATCTCATCTCATCTCATATCATCTCTTCACATCCCTCTCTATATCATCTCTTCCCATTCATCATCCCTCATTTTTTCATTCTCTCTCTACACACACACACAATTCTTAGCAATAAATTCTGGAGAAAAGGAAAGCTTTCAGCGAAGGAGAAGAAGGGTTTCCTGAGCAAGAAGTCGGCAAGATAGAGGTTTTTGATTTGTCAAAGGGTGTAATTACTTCCTTTATTTCATTTCTTCTTACTTTGCCAATTTTTGTAATGGATCTCTCCATGAGGGAGTAGATCTCTCTCTAGGGGTTTAGGTCAATGCATGAACTTGTTTAATTCTATTTTATTCGGTTATTTGTTTTTATTATGATTGTTTTATGGGATTTGATTGTTAATTTCTGTGATTTAATAATTTGTGTTAATTACATAGTTAGTACTTGAATTGTAGTATCCCGTTTTGAATTCGAAAGAACCAAAATTGACTGTGATCAATAGGATAGTACCAAACTATGAATGCAAATACCTTAGGTTTAGGTTAAGATTGTAACCAATTTAATCTAAGCCGGAACTATAGAAATTAAGGTTAGGAATTTGGTGAAGAACCTAATCGTGAAGTCAAACCCTAATTAGGACATCTCAATTCAAATCGGGTATTGGTATGATGGACTTAATTGCGAAGTACCAATATTTGAGGAGAGGAGAGACTAACAAGAGCTTATAGGTCTAGGTAGCTAGGGTGGGGAACTTCATTGAGAAGTTCGAGTTACCTAGGCACGTTATTAATTTACGAAAGTAACCCTTAATAACATATTAGGTTAGAAAACCAGTCAAATCATACATGAATTCAAACAAATACCGAATTAATAGAGTTAGCAAGGAATTGTAGACCAAAGACCCCTAGATCTCTAAATCTTGAAAGCAAATCAATTCCTTTCTTTTACTTTTATTTACAATTATTGGTTCAAACTCCTTTCTTTTGGGTATTGAACCCAACCTTAGGAATTGTTAGAACAAACCCCCCAATTTACTTTTATTGCACTTTACTTTATTTTATTTTCTGAAATTTATTACTAAAGTTTGAACTAAGTTTTTATCGTACTCCCTGTGGATTAATACCTAAAATACTACTTTGATAGAATTGTGCACTTGCAATTTAACTCAAACGCGTGTTAAAGGTTTAAAAGGTACATCTTATTGTACTGAAACTTTGTGCATACGCTTTTGCGCGCATCACACATATACCACGTTTTTCTAAGAACTTAGCAAAAGGTCCAGGATTTTGTCCTGATTCATCATATCTACCATAAAATTACCCACCGCGATCAGATCGAATGATTTTCACTTACTTTTTCTAACTGTCTTTCAACCTCATTTATAAACACCTCAAGTGCATCAATAGATTGTGACTTCTCATTTAGAAGATAAACAAACCCATAACGTGAAAAATCATCGATGAAGGTGATGAAATACTTTTCTTTATTAAAGGAGGGAACATCAAATGGTCCACAAATATCCGTATGAATTATTTCTAGAAGTTGAGAGCTACGAGTGGCACCTTTCTTTGTATGTTTCGTCTGTTTTCCTTTTATACAGTCGATACATACACCTAAGTCAGTAAAATCCAAGTTTGGAAGAACTTCAGACTTTACTAAACGTTGTATTCTTTCTTTGGATATATGACCCAATCTTTTATGCCACAAGTATGCTGACTTTTCATCATTCATATTTCTTTTCATTCCAATAGTATTGTTCACTGTAATCAGAGATTCTACATAAGAATTATCTAACTCTAATTTATATAATCCATTAATCAAATTGCCACAACCAATCATGCAATTATTTTTATATAAACTAAAGCATTTAGATCCAAATTTAAATACATAGCCACAATCATCCAACTTAGATACAGATAATAAGTTGCGAGAAAACAAAGGTACATATAATGTATCATACAAATCGACAATATTGCCAGAACTTAATATAAGTCAGTATGTACCGACTCCTTCCACTGGCACCTTGTCTTTATTGCCCATAATTACATATCTTTCACTTTGTTGTCTTTGGCTTGTGGTTTGGATCGTAAGAAATCCCTGTAAGTTGTTTGAAATATGAGTTGTAGAGCCCGAGTCAATCCACCAAGTATTATTAGGAACATCAATAAAATTTGATTCAAAAGTAACAAAAGTATGATTCATACCTTTCTTTTCGAACCAAACCTTCCTTTTCAGACAATCCTTCTGAAAGTGACCCATCTTACGACAAAAATGGCACTTCAGTTTGTTCCCTTCTTTCTTAAAGCTTGCATTAGAAGACACCTGAAAGGCTTTCCCCTTCTTCTTAGTCTTAGCTTTCCCTGGTTTAGCATTAGAACCCGACCCAGCTTCTAGGTTTGAAAAATGAACAGTGTTAGGTTTCATTTCCTTAAGCCTTGCCTCTTCCTGAACAAGTTTACTAGTCAATTCATTTATGTTCCATTTCTTTTCTTGAGCATTATAATTAATTTGGAACGGACTATAAACATCATTCGGCAGGGAGTTCAAAATAAATTGAACTAGAAACCCTTCATCAACTGTCATTCCCAAACTCTTAAGTTTTGCGGAGAGAGATGTCATTTCTATGATATGTGCATGCATAGTGCGACTACCATCATACTTCATGGTGGTAAGTTTTGCCATAAGCGCACCAGCAAGCGACTTATCGGCTGTTTGTGAGCGTGCCTTGACATTTTCTAGAAACTCTTGAGCATTATCCGTGTCCGGAAGAGCAACCTTAATGTTTCCATCAACCGTCATTCGCAAAAACATAAGGCATAACCTGTTAGAACGTTCCCATTCTGCCATAAAGGCCTTATCTTCCTCGCTGCTTTCATCAGTTATAGCATCGGGCTTATCGACTAATAATGCTATGTCCAAGTCCTGTGCACCTAAGTGAAATTGGACTTGTTCATTCCATTCAGCAAAGTTAAGACCATTAAAGACCGTCACAGATGACGCATGCGATTGCATCGATACAGGTACATTAAATGTAATTTTAATAAAGAAGATAAGAAGGAAAAATTAAAAAATTAAATTAGAGGAGATTATAAGGAAAATTAAGATAAATAAATTTTTCCGAAATTTACAGAAGAAATATCAATGACAAGAAAATCAGAAAACATAATATATTATACTTTGATTTTTCCATCTTTAAATAATTTCGAAATTTCATAAGTTAAATATTTAAATTAAAAATACATAATATAACTTAATTCAAGATAAGATCAGAAGATAGGAGACATAACGCAATAATTTATAACTTCAGATTTTCGGAGCAATAACTTAATTAATATATCCTAATTATCCTTTGGGATTTATTAAGATATATTAAACATAATATTTTACTAGAAAATACTTTAATATGATAATTTTATTGTTTCAATGCATGTTGTTGCCTTTGGGTAACTAACAATTGAGGAATAACGTAAATTATCAACTTAAGTTGTGTAAATTATGAGATCACAATCAACCTTTGGGCAATTCATAAAATCTCATAATCTACTTAATTAATTAAATCATTAAATTTATTATATGACATATTTTAATATCATATAATCTTAATAAATGATTAATTAATTTTTTAACCATCAAATTTAGTATACTTTGATTTCTTTAGGGTAAGGACACTTTGGTGTCTAGCAATACCGTCATAATTCAAAGTTACTTTAAATTTCATTCACAAATCATTAAAAGAAAATAAAATAAAATAAAAATTCATAAGACAAGTAACTTAATCGAGAGATTATGAAATCCAAAACCTTGCTCTGATACCACATGTAAATGGTCTTTATTTCATGCTTAACTATTTACACACAATCATTATCATGAGTACAACTAATCATCTTTAAAGTTTCGATAGCGGAATTAAAAATCGTCAAAAGCAAATCAAAGATCTTAGAAATCAAAATCTCCACGTAAGAATCAATCAAATATATTACATACCTTTGTCCATAGTATTCTTTAGAACAACACTTGAATTGTTCTTCGCAAACCGTCAGAAGAACTGCAAAGCGATTTCTCTCCTCTTTCTCTTTCTAAGCAATGACAACTTGTTCTTTATGAATATAGATGAAGAGAGGATCAACCTTACTATTAGAATACACTCTTACATTGCCTGTCATTAAAGCAATATTTATAAGGAATATGCACAGGATGGACAACGCAGCACAAGTGGATAACGCAACCTTTGGTCAGATGCACCCTTTAAACAATATATCAACGTGCAGTGAACCTTGCACCCTTTAAATTAATGTTGTGTAGATATAATAGTGCATCTGTTCAATAGCGCCATATGCATGAATCCAATCATTGACAGGCACCTTTTAATTAAGCCAACCTTTATGCCTCTGTCAACGCATCTGCTGACTTGCGTTATATATCAGTATGCACCTTTTAATAGCATCTTTTAATTAAGCCTTTATGTCATGCATGGTTTAATTAAGTCTATAGGCCATTTAAATTAAGGCCTAATTAAATGGGCTATTAACGGCATGGTTTAAATGGCTTGTTTTATTTGGGCCACTTAATTATTTGCTTACAACATCTAGCATCGACTTCCAGCATGTGTTTTGTTTCCATCTTATCAATCTTCCATTCAGTCTCCTATAATGAGAAAGAATCTTCTGTCCAGACTAGTTGAGATGTCTGTCATGCCAGTGAGTTCTTCCATCTCTGTACCTGAGAATATCTGTCCCGTTCTTCTTGCCAATGCACATGCCTTTTAAATAATATATGACTATATGTGGCCATAAAATAATTTCTTTCTTATTTAACCGATTGAAATAACCTAGCTTAAACATATCTAAATTTTTTGCATCGGCCAAAATACTAAATTCAACATTCTGTACAATAACCAAATTAATTGCGTCATATTGATTCCTAAGTTAAGACTTGTTCGATGGGCCTAAGGGAATGGGAATAGAAATGGGTTGCAAAAAAAAATTGAACTGATTTTTATTGTTCATGTGGGAAAAAAAAATTCAGTCTGAATAAATTTTTTCTTTCTCATGTGAACAGTAACATTTGGGTTTACCCCGAACAGACCCTTAGTTTACACAATTTGGAATTTTCACTTCGATAATTTAGTTGGCACAATAACACATCTTATAACTATTAAACGAAGGAATTGCAATGTGTTGGAGTGGACAGAGAATAGTTTTATGAGACTGAACATTGCTTACTTTTCCACGGCTCAGAAGAAATTCAAACAATGTTGAGCCTAAGTGTTTTAAATATTTTTTGAAATGTAATAAATAAATAAAGGTCAGGAGTGAAAAAAAAATTCAAAAATTGAATTTAAATAAGTTTTTTATTGAATGAAAAGTACGTGCATAAGGATTACAGAAAATATAAGGACCTTCCGCTAAATGAAACAAAAAGCCAAAAAGGTGGGGTCTGTTTATATTTTCGGCGCCTCATCGAGGTCTTTGTTAATTAATAACTTGAAGATTTCAGCCGTTGATCTCGTTTTATTTCTAAACTAATGCACCCAAATCAATAAAAAAAATTTGGAGTTTGGAATGTACAAGTTCAAGAAACCACAAATAAACTGCTTAATTTACACCATTAGGTGTTCACGGTTCACCTATTGATCTTATACAAAATGAATTCCCCACTTTCAATTGTGATATGATCGTATGACTGTTTTATATTGAAAATAAAATAAGACAAAAAATTCATACTTATCATTTATAAATTTTAAATTATTAATAAAAAAAATGTTATCATTATATGAAGTTGATATATATTTGAAGCTCATATGAAGTATATAATCATATGAAGTTACTATATATATGAACCTATCATATTGACGTTATTTGATGAATCAAAACCGTTGATACGTTTGCATACAATTTTATAAATTTTAAATTAATTTATATAAACTGAAACGATAAAACAAATTTATATATTAGTTTAATATATTCATGTTTTATTTTTTTATCGATCGAATATATATACTAACAAAATATAAAAATTGATATATTAAATAAGAGTAAGGCTTGAATGCTATGGATAGCATAAGGTCGTCTGTGCTATGGCCTAAAATACCTATCGTATAAATTTCTAATTTCAATTTAAGTAGCTCAATAAATTGGTTATATAATAAACTTATAGGATACTAATTTTTACTATTTTTAATGATTTATGAAAGATGGCCAAAAATGACATAAAAATATTTCTTTGAATTTGAAGTTATTTTTAGCCATCTTTCATAAATCATAAAAAATAATAAAAAAAATTCTAAAAATAGTAAAAGTTAATATTCTATAAGTTTATTGTATTACCAATTTATTGAGCTACTTAAATCGAATTTTGAAGTTTATACGATAGGTTTTTGAGACTGTAACACGGATGATCTTATGCTATCCATAGTACCCAAGCCTTACTCATTAAATAAAATTAAAGGAATATATACTCCATTCTTATATTATGCACGTAGTTGTCCTGATCCGTCAATGGCTGAGATTGAAAATTGAATTTTCGAATTGAATATCAACCATCCAATCACGTAATCTGTCTTCTTTTGATTAAATGCATCACTTTCATGTGTAGAAATTTAAATTTAGTTAAAATAAGACTTACCACACGTATAGAAATTTATCTGCATTAAATATGTTTCCTTATTTCTCCTCTTCATTTCTATGCAAATGATCCTACGACAGAATGAAATTTAATTTTTTGTTTGTTTCTTTATTTACTTTAGTTTGTTTCCATACAAACCATCACACCAAAATGGAATAATGAAGAAATATTTTCCAATTTTCTCACCCCACGACCTGAGAAAAAAGTAAAGTTTGCAAATCAAATTTTGGTAATTTGTACAAAAGTTTGAAATTGACATAGCCTTTTCGTCATCTTCGATTTGCTTAGTGGTAATTTGAATCCTATTCAAATTGTAAGCTCCGCTTCTTACTTTTTTTAATTTATAATGACTCTAAGCTTCTTTTTTTCTGTATTGATGTTGCCTAAAATTTTGTTTTAGTTTGCTACCATTGGAAATTAATTTAGCAATTGAGGTTTACGATTTTTGCAGGGTTTTTTTTTGCATTTGGTTTTGTGCACAAAATTGTGACGTTTGAAAAGAATGCTGGTTTTGAGGTTATACTTTATGATTTTTTTTTTACTCTACAAATGACATGTCAATTTTTTAATGGTTGTATTTATTTTTTCGTTCAACATCTTTTTACTGGAATTTTGTAGTTGGTGCTATGTAGAAGCATCATAAGGAAAACTGGAATACCAATACTATTGGTACAAATAAGTAAAATATGATATTGTATCACAATGTTCGGATTAATCATTTTTTATTGATTCTAAATAGTCAATTGTTACGGACTCTTATAACATGGTGCATCATTTCTTACTTCGATCTTGATTATTATTTCTTTTTATTTTTCAATATTTGACAGACATTAATATAGTACATTGATGCTGCTACTACTAGAGAGGCAAGAAACAAATTGGATGGAAGAAGTATACTAAGGTTGTGTGTAAAAACAAAGAAAATAAATTGTTTACCACAGTTGTGTACCAATGTACCAGTCAATGATTAGAACCCCTGTATGGTTGAAATGAGATAAAACCAAAAGAAAATCAAAACTGGTAAATTAGGATAGGAAAACCAGTAAATAAGAGGAAAATAAAAAAAAGTCAAGCTTCTATTTGGAATTGATTCAGAAAATTTTTAGATATATAAAGCATGGTTGGACAAGCATGATTGCATAAATTTTTTTATTTTTGAGTTAAACAAAATAATTGAATGAATTATTATGAGTGTACATCAATTACTTTTGTTTTCGTTAAATGTGCATTCCCGATTTTTTTTCTTAATTTGAATATATTTAAGCTGGTTTAAGAAGTTTGTATAACCAAGTATTGTTGCATTTACTTATTTGTTTAGGAGTTTGTTTATTTGCTTATTTACTTTTAGGAAAGAATCTGCGTGAGTTTGCAAAAGCTGCATCTGGTTATCAAAAAGTATTGGAGGAGAACAAGAAGTTGTATAACCAAGTGATAGATCTCATAGGTAAAAATGAGGTGTTTAACTTTTCATCATTAATATTTGAGAAAATTTGATATATGCCATCATAACTTCATTAATTAGATATTTATCCATCAAAATTTTAAATTTAGTTATTTCCCCATTCAAACTCATTCATTTTATTTATATCTCCATTTAGTGGTTTAAACAATTAAATATACTATTAATATTGATAATATAAAATAAATGACATTTGTGTTCCTACGTGTGCCCTCCCCTCCCCTTCTCCTCTTCTTCTTCTTCCATCTCTCAGATTTATATTTCTGATCTGATAGCTAGAACAACTCACACTTTAGAAAGTTGATCTTCATTCTTGCCAACCAGTCAAACATGGCTGGTTGAGGAGGCGTCAACGAAAACAGTGCGAAAAATGTGTTATCGTACAGGTACAACAATACCAACATATAATTGCACAGGAACATGCATATCTGTTGGGTTTTAGCCAAAAAAGATCACTCAAATAGACATAAAGCAAGCAATGTTCTTGTCTTATTTATCTACTAAACTTTGTGTGGTACAATTTATATATAGATTGAGACAGCTCCGGCTGATATATTTTAGAATGTAAAATGACGAACATTGAACGGCTACTTACCTGGTGATTTTAGAAGGATTGATAGAACTGGCATATTAATTTATCGCCTAATTTCACTATATAGTGCACAACACCAAGTGTAGTGCACAATTTTTTTTTTTCATTTTCTACCAAGTGCTGAGTCTGAGTGTATAGTTTAGACCTGGGAATCTGCAATTGAAATTCAAAATATCATTTTGGAACCCGAGTTGAATGCTTTGGTTTCAGGATAGTTTTGAATTATATAACGGTATCTGTACTCTTCTGAAGATCACATATTGTTGGTAACATATACCTGATTTGAATTTGGATTTCTAATTTGAATTCATCTTTTTTGAAAGACAAAGAACAATTTTTGTAAATTACTATTTTTAAGAAAAGTTTGCTTTGCGTTTTCATTGCTTCTTATATAACAGTACATATCTTTATCTAGTCTTTCGAAGAAGATTTGTTATACATTGGAATGGACGTGAGTAATTATAATGTAGTTATGCTTGAATTTGAAATTTCTAATGAATTAGTTCAACACTTACTGTTTGATAGCAGAATTTGATGAAGATCTGTTATACACTGGAAACATGAATGTTTGTATTATATACTTGTCTTAATATTAAATTTAATGCTTCAAAGTAAAGAAAACAACTTCGAAAACTTATTGTTAAATTATTGTACAGCAGCTCCATTTATGATTATGTTTTTTGGATTTTGTATAAGAATTGTTAAACTTTATACATTGAAAATATGTCATCTTGTATGAGAAATGTTTTTTTGGCTCTCTTATAATATGTTTCCGTTGCAACGCACGGGCACGATACTAGTATATATATATATATATATAGAGAGAGAGAGAGAGAGATGGGCTATGGTGCATTGGATCATAAATCATCGATTCAAAGTCCAAATGACTGATCCAAACCGTTTATCTTGTTCTCCATATTAATATGTGCTTGGATACCAAATTTTACATTTTTTGGAATTTTTTTTACTATTTTTTAGATTTATTGAAAATTTGCAAATCCGGGTGAACAGTAAAAATTTCTGAACCGCTGGATCGGCAATTTTCAAAGTGGCTTAATAAATAGTAAAAATTTTCCAAAAAATGTAAAATTTGGTCTCCAAGTACATATTAATATGGAGAACAAGATGAACGATTTGGATCAGTCATTTGGATTTTGAATTGGTGATTTATGATTCAATACATAAGGATGCCTATGCATTGCAATGCACTGTAGCCCATCTCTCTCTCTATATATAATATGTACGATTTTTAATATTTTAATTTATCAATTAAAAATCAATTTAATAAATTTTTAAATTAAATTCTGCCGAGCAATCTTAAAAAAATTAATTAATTGAATCTATTAATCAATTCTGTGGGCTTTTAACCCTATGCTAGTATTACTCTGATATCTGGAGAGTCCGAAAATACCAACAAAAAGTAATCAAGTAACACAAAAAAGAAGGTGAAATTGTAGAAATTGTAAGCTATATTGGTCTGTACTCTCGGTCGTACAGTGATTTAGGTGCTAGAGGAACCTCTGATAGGGGCGTGAATAGCACCCTTAAGTCATTTATTCGATTCGTGTCGTATTGGAAAATACGGATAAGAGCAAAAAAAATTTTCTGTTAGCTAATTAGATACGGGTAAGGATAGTATTTTTTTTTCGTTATCTTACCTATTTTTGTGTAAGATAATTTAAAAAAAAATAAAATTATATATATATATATTGAGGTTGGCTACTCTACTTATATAAGCATATGAGGGTATATGATTATAACTCATTTGTTTCGTTTTCAAAATCCAAAAAGTCGATCTGAACCGTTAGATGTGATCTCTATATTGAAATGTGTTTGGAGACCAAATTTCATATTTTTCTTAATATTTTTTACTATTTATTAAGCCACTTTGAAAATCGCTTATTTAATGGTGGCTTTTGATTTTACTGTTTTGTTAACCTACAGTTGGATCAGTGATTTTCAAAGTGGCTTAATAAGTATTAAAAAAAATTATAAAAATGTAAAATTTGGTCTCTAAGCATATTTCAATATAGAGATCACATCTAACGGTTCAAATCGACTTTTTGGATTTTGAAAATGAAAAAAATGAGTTATAAGCATATACCCTCATATGCTTATATAAGTAGAGTAGCCAACCTCAATATATATTTGTATGAAGATGATACATGATACAGTAAAATTTTGTATTTTATTAAATTTTCATAATACAAATTAGTTGTATTCATTATTATTTTTTTCTTATTTCAAAACTATTTTATCGAAAATACAAATCGAAATGTTAATAACACTTTTTTATCCATTTATCCGACCTGCACTGTATTTGAAAATAAGAATAAAGGTAAAGATTTTTTTTTCGTTATCATAACAGATACGGGTATGAAAATATCTCCATCCGACCTGTATCGTACTGGTTGACACCCCTAACCTCTGAGCCAGCGAGTGCGTATCCTCTAAGATATCTCAACTTTTGCGTGACCGATGTGTCCGGTGCCTATTCGGGGTGTGATGTGGGGGTCAGTATTAGGTGTACTTTGAGATTCGTGCTGAGCGTATTTAAACGGTTGGGATTTTCCATAAAGTCACGCAAAGTTTGAGATATCTCAGAGGATCCGAATTCTGAGTGAGCCAGAGCCAGAGCCGCTACTTGGATTGGACCCTCTTATAGTTGGTTGGAATTAAAGGCATCAACTCCAAACTGAAATTCCTGTGGTGTACATGCAAAAACAAACAGGTGCTTCTAGAGATCTGATAATGGGACCCAGAACTACAAAATTATAAATCAGCACCAGAGCCCACTGTCAGCGGTCCATCACACCGTGGCTTGTTCGTGTACGTCACATGAAACCATACATCAATACAAAGAGGAACAAAAATATATCACATTTTTCTCCCTCGCCGTTTATGACATAAGATCCCTAAATACCCCCCTCCCTCTCTTCCCTCTCTACAATTTAGATCCCCCTCTCTATCGTAGCCTGTGCATGAGCGCGATCTTCGTGACAATCATTTTCCATCTTTGATCCGACCGGCTCTGTCTCCATCAGATCGGTCTGGTCGTTTTGCGGATCATTTTCATTCCTGCCAGATCTGTTCGAGTTTTTTCAGTTACTTTCGATCCATCAGGTAATCTCCGCTCCCTTCTTTTTACGGCAATTTAATTCTATTTTTTTGATAAAAGTGGGAAATTCTCACCTTTTTCATCGAAACGGAATGTTATTATAATTTCCATTAATTCTCTTCTTTTTTGTCGATACCTAGTTTCTATAATTCAAGAGTAAATCATGAGGTATTTACGATTATATTGCTACCTACCTAGCTAAGTTTTATTTTTCTTTCGGGATTTCTCTTTGAGGCAATTTCGAGGCGTTACTTTCCAGGCTTGCATGAAAAGGTCTGAGAATTTGAGTCGATCGTTTGTCTAATGAAATTTTGAAAGGATCAGTTCCAGATCGTTTGATGACTGATGATTCATGTAATTGAGTCGTTATTTGAATAATTGTTCTGATTGTTAAAAGCAAATATTTGCTTTTAAAACCATTGTTTCTAATAAACAGCGGTTTGAAGCTTGATTTATGCTGTGATTATCACAAGGAATCTTTCTTGTGTTGTTCTTAGGCCGTTCCATCTTCACAGGTTTCTTTATAAGAAAAATGATAACTAGTTAATAGTTACAGACATATATCTAAATTGCCAATGCTGAAAGCCTGAAATGATGTGCTTTATTTATAGAAGTAGTGCAAAGTAAAAACTAAGTTACCTTCTCAAGAGAGAATATGTTGGTCCAAAATATCCAGAAATTTATTTTTTCTGATATGTTGCAGATACATGCTTTTATTTTATATTTCTTTTCCTGATTGGCACTAGCTAATATTTGTAGAATTTCCATCAACTAGAGTATATTGATGCATGCAACAAAACTGTACAGAAAACTGCATTCATAGCTTCACATCTTTACATCCAGGGGCGGAGCCAGACATTCGAACTGTTGGGGGTCAATCATATACAATTTTTTTTGTGTAGAATGGGTGTCAATTTTACACTGAACTGTATATAAAATCATACATAAACATAAAAAAATTGAAAAAAAAAAATGGGAGTCAATTGGCCCCCATTAATACTTCTTAGCTCTGTTCCTGTTTACATCCATGATTGTTTGAAAGCCTATGTCCAAGAATTGTAATTTTTTATTTCAATGCCATCCAGTACATACTAATTGTGAATTGGTATACCTAAATTGCCAATGTTGAGATGATGTATTTTATTCATACAAGTAGTGCAAAATAAATACCAAGTTACCTTCTCAAGAATTAACATGTTGGTCAGAGATGTCGAAGAATTGCAATTTTGAAATTTGATACCATCCAGTACATACTAATTGAAAATTGGTATACCTAAATAGCCAATCTGAGATGATTTATTTTATCCATTGAAGTATTAAAATTAATATATGATGGTCTGAGATGTCAAGAATCGCAATTTTGGATTTCGATACAATGCAGTACATACTAATTGTAAATTGTTATACCTAAATTGCCAATGCTGATATGATGTGTTTTATCCATTGAAGTGGCAAAATAAATATGTTGGTCTGCGATTTCAAGAATCACAATTTTGGATTTTGATACCATCCAATACATACTAATTGTAAATTGATATATAACCAAAACTGGTGTGTGCCTAACTACTGCAACTAATGTACTTGTTAATTTTGGAAATGGGATGTCCTCTAAAGGAAAAAAAAATGTTATTGTGACAGCTGCATGATTTGCTGTTCTACAGCAGTAAATGTGGGTCGTTATAGTAATTTGCATACAGAAACTACTGCAATTAATGTACAATAAGTATCTTCTTTAATTAATGCTCTGGGTTGCCCTATTTCCTCAAATTTCAGGAACTTATGGGTATGGAGATTGAGGTAACCAAGGCTGCTCAAGGGGAGGAAACCCTAATATCTGACAAGGAGAACAAAGCTACTACTGCCAGTATCCCAACCAAGGATAACTCAGACCCAATTGTACCAACTGATGAGATAGAGAGTGCCAAAAAGGAAGGGAGCGCTGAAGTGGCCAACAGTGCCATGTTGCCACCCAAAGATGCAAGTGACGAGTGGGGCACACCTAAACAGACTCACATTTTCTATTTGCCCAAGGTCAGGATGACGGAGGATCCTAAGGTTAAGACAAAATTGGACCAGTTGCATAAAACCATAAACAATAACAAGACGCAGAAGTTTAGTTTGCTGTCCCAGTTGGCTGACAAACGGGTTAGTTTCATTGCCAACCCCCTATTTGTTCTTTTTTTTAAATTTTTTATGTATTTGAATTGTTCATTTGTTAATCTATACATGTATAACATGCTTGGCAGAAAGAAAGAAATGAGATTATACAGCAGCTGAAGCCACTGACTGAGAAAGTGAGGGAATTCAACAGAATGCTGAATGAGAAGAGGACAGCAATGGAACCTCTGAGAGGTGAGCTTGGCAAGATCAGAAACGAAACCAATGCCATTAAGGAGAAGGGAGTCGGCCTCTGCTCTTCTGTTAAGGAGCTTGACAATTGGGTTCGTTCATTTTTTTATTTTACATTACAGAGATCTCTTCTTGAAATTGTATTTTTTATAATTCACCGGTTTGACTTTGATTTTGCATGCTTCACAAACATGTACTCTGGCGGACTTGATTGTTGTGAGAATTTTACTGTGTAATTATGCCTTATTTGATTTTGGATTAAATTTTGGTTTTGAAACAGCTGAAGAGCCTGGAGTATAGGATGAGCCATGAGAGCATGTCGCTGGATGAGGAGAAGAGGCTGATGAAAGAGATGAAGCAGCTGGAAGGAACAAGAGCTCGAGTCATAGCCCATGAGGCCTCCCGAGCTAAGTTTGACAATGACACCGAGAAAGATGTCCTTCAGGGCAAAGTTAAAGTATGTCTTCCTTCTCTGCTGCTTCTATGTAAATTATACCACCCCAAAGTTTTGCATATGCCCCTTATGAAATTACGAGCCCTTCCATTTCCCAATTAATGCATCTCCTAAGTGAGGTAAAACATAACAGATAAAAGGTATTTGAGATAGTGGGTTGTTTTGTTGGGGGGCAGGTATGGAAACAGTGTAAATTTATTTCATTGTTAAGCTTAGCAGGAAATTTTGAATTATTTGGATTAGTGTAATAGAAGTAAACAACAACAACCAAGCCTTTAGTCCCAAACAAGTTGGGGAAGGCTAGAAATGAAACCCAATCATAATCATGTAATGGAAGTAAACAAAATTGAAAATGGACAGCTGATAGGAGCAGACATGGATGAAGTGAGGAAGGAGAGGGAGGTGATAAAAGAAAAGATAAAGCCTCTCGAGGATGAAAAGATCCCCATTGATGCCTCCATCAAAATCCTAGAAGATCAACTCAATGACATTAATGAGAAGAATAATAAGGCTTACAATTCCATCATTGAGCTCAATAGTGGAAAAGAATCCCTTGTGAGTGGTTTCATCATACAGTACTTCTTGTATATTTATGTTAGTTACTCTGGTACTGGAGTGGTGCTTGCATTTGAGCATACAATTATTGAATGTTCTTCTCTCTTTTTTGTTCCTCCAGAATACTGTCTTCACAGAGAACCGCAAGATGCTGACTCAAGCCAAAGTGCTTGCTTCGAAGAAGGATATTGCAGCATTGGAGACTTTTGCCAACGCTGAGGTCTCTCTCTCTCTCTGCAATTGAACATTAAAAATTTACAATAAAATAAAAACAATGTGACTGCCCAAGCTGATTATATTCAATATTCTGTAGATGGATAAGTTTATGGCACAGTGGGCAAAGAAAGCATTCCGTGAAGACTACGAGAAGCGTGTCCTCCCATCCCTGGACCAGCGTTTTCTCAGCCGTGATGGGCGCATTAGAAACCCTGATGAGAAACCTATCCTTGCGCCTGAGCCTGTCAAGGCAGCCGAACCCGAACCCTCCCCCGTTCCCACTCCCCTTCCCAAATCCACTCCAACAAAGCAATCCAAGGAGAAAGAGACTATTGCGAAAGCTGAGGAGGAGGTGAAAGCCAAGATCGGGACTAACCTGGAGGCAGACAGCGTGAAAGAGAAGGAGAAGGAGAAGAAGGTTGATCTGGAAAAGTTGAAGTTGAAGAGAGAGGAGGAGATTGCAAAGAACAAGATGGCACTGGAGAGAAAGAAGAAGCTGGCTGAGAAGAAGCTCGCTAAGGCTGAGGTCAAGGCTCTCAAGGAAGCCGAAGAAAAAAATAAGGTTATTTCCTCTTTCTTCTGTCTTCTTTTTCTTCACTTAATTAACAATTCAAAATTGTCTGCAGTGCATCTTGTCAGTTATGTGTCTAGAGTATGTTCAACGTGTCTGTGGTTCATCTTCTTTTTATAATTATTTTATGCTATCAAAAATGAGGAACACAGTGACCTAATGTGAACTTTAAAAAAATATTATAACGAACAGAAGAAGGAGAAAAAGGCAAAGAAGAAGGGTGGTGCTTGGTCGGCGCTTGAAGGATCTGAGGACGTGACTGAGACCGAACCAAATCTTGAGGAGGTGGAGGCCGAAGAGGATTCAAAGGATGAAAGCAACCCTGTTCCATCCAAGGCCAAGAAGGAGAGCAGCAGTACTGTCATTCGGCAGAGGGGTGGTGGGAAGAGGGTGCAGAGCCAACTCCCCAGGGCCATACTCAGGAAGAAGAAGGCACACTCGTTCTGGTCGTCGTGGGGTCTGCTGTCAGCTGTGGTGCTGGTTGTGCTTGCTGTTCTGCTTGGGTTGTTTGCCTACTATTACAAGTACTACTACCTCTCCAGCGTGAAAATCGAGGCATGAGCAGTTTTTGCTATATTATGTCAAATAGGGCCAAATTTTGGTGCTCTTGTAAACTTTATTCGTGTTATGGTCCTATTTCTCCATACCATAGGATTTAACCCCCTTCCTCCTCTTTAAACATGATCCTTTTGAACAGCGTAAAGTTGGTGTTGTTTGTGAGAGTGGGATATTTATGCAGTAGCTGTTTAGCATTGTAGTGTAGGTGACAGAATGCGGCGGCTAATAATAAAATCATTTTAAGTTAAAAGACTTGTGTTGACTAATGGATGTTGCTAATGATAGGTCACCTACATTAATGTTTCCAACTGTGAATAAAGCAGTAGGGTCTCTTGCTTAGTAGCCTTCAGGGATGAATGCAAGGGAAAAAAGAAGTAATAAACAATGATTAGATATTGCAGGATATAGATCCCCAGGATTGAGTCTATAATGAATTTTACTGCCCTAGTCTAGCTTTTACTTTTAGCAAAGATAAAAGGAGCCCCATGGTCCCCAATTGACACTATAAAGTTCCGGAGGTCCATATGCTATTGCGAGTAGAATTACGGTGTTTTCAAGTTAATCAAATTATTTGTGAGTTTAACTTTGATATGTATCATATTTATTTCGAATTTGAATTGTTGAAATCGATCTACTTTACAAATGATATGTTTATATATTAAATATATAAATTTTATGATTAATTTCAATATAAAGTCAAATGGTAAAAAAAATAACAAAAAATAGACACATTAAATTCAATATATAATTTTTTTTACCACTTGATTTTATATTAAATTTAACCAAAAGTTTATAATGTGATATATAATTATAACACTTGTGAAGTAAAGCAAAAGTTGAAGTCATTATGTAAAATTTTAAATTTATCAAAAAAAACCAGGTGGAGCTTAAGGAGCATCCTAATTCTACAACAATTAATTCTGCTGTTGCAAGAAGTGTTCCGAGTTTGAAGTACTAGTTTTGAATCCTAATTTTCTTTTCCTTGATCCTAGCTGCTAAATAATTCTTTTTTCAAGTACTAGTTTTGAATCCTACTTTTCTTTTCCTTGACACATTTAGGTATGTTTTCTTTACTATTTGAATGTGTCAAGAATAGTTGCTATTTGAATGTGCATTCAAATAACACTTTTGCTATTTGGAATACTAAAACAATATTAATTCTCTATTCCTTATAAATGTAAAATAGCTACTATACTAGTGTGTGAAGAAAGAAAAAAGTGATTCTTTTTCGAATTTCTATCAACATAGTTCTTAAATAACAAAATTAATGTTATTTCTACTATCTCCACGTCGTAGCAATTTGTTTAAGACCTCAATTGCATATCTTTCCTCTTAATTAGCACCACATTAACAATATTCTTTGCTATTCACTATTCCAAATGTATAATCCAAACAACATTTTTATTTATCCGAATTATACATTTTCATACTAATATGAAAATCACTATGTTATCTCTATTCTCGTTTACTAATCTCAATTTCTATATTTTTGCACTAATTCTTGCACATCCAGACATTTTTACTAAAATACTTGTCCATAAGCATACACACCCTTCACTCTTGCTCCTCCCATAACCCAAACACAATTCCGTTCAGATCCTTTGTTAAGAAATTCTGTTTTTATTGCCATCCAAGCATATATTTAGTCTCGCTATTGTTGTATTAAGGTCATTTTCAACGAAATGGTGTTGGGGAAGGACTGAATGACTGGTGTACTTATTAGCTATCCACAACTCTACTATTTTTACCAAGTATCGTTTTTTTGCAAACCCAATAAAAACGAAAAAAAAATATATAAATATCTGCAGAAAGATTTGGGTTATTCCAGAATTGGCCGGATGGAATATATTTATTGAACTGAGAGAAATTTTTAGATCCATCACATGCAGCAATTTTATTAGTGGACACTTAATTTGGGACCATGTTTTAGGAATTAATTATTTATCAGCTTTCACTTCCATTTCTTTCAATATGGTAGATGAAGCAGACCACAATTTCGCAGCAATCTCCGTATCACCAGACAGAGAAGATGACTCTATAGTCTGAGATTTACCTCCAAAAAAGTACTTCCCTGATGCTTCCTATATACAAACAAAAGGAACAAAGTATTAAATTTCCTGTTTTTAGCTAAAAACTGCATAAAAAACTCTTAGTATCATATACAATTCAAGGAATACATGTAGAGACTTGTAAATATCAATATGAAGGTAACAGCTGATATTTGACAATCAAACTTGTATAATAACCGTGACAACAGTCTGGATGCTTACCAAAATAAAGAAGAAACAAAATTTTAGGTCTATTTTGTATGATGTAGATTATACAAATTTGATGCAATTTGAGAATTATTCGGTCACCAATCTAAGTCCCAAAAAACCCAAAGCATTAGTTTCTCAAATCACTCAATGGACGAGAATTAGATCTTGAACTTGCACCAGATAGGATACATACAGTCTAACTCATGGAGAACATATATAAAATTAAAATTTTTCTTCTTTTCCATTGGTAAGCTTTGAGCAAGTTGTCACTGTTGCCAATGAAGTTTATTGTTGGTACTACCCGTTCCTTTACAAAACATAATTTGATACAAACCTATCTGACTCATTGTGAGCAGGGGAAAAAAAAAAATCTTCTTTTTGTTTCAACAAGCATGAGTGGGTTGCCGCAGGTGTCAACCAGGCTTATTCTCAATAATATCTATTCCTTTATCAAACATATTTATAGTTTTTATGTGAGCATGTCCCAGAAAATGCAGCATTTTTATTGTCTTTTAGGTTATAATTTCTAGATTGAGAGAAGTGTAATTGAAGCTTACTGGAGGAGCCAAAGCAGCATCAATAATTGAGCTAACCCCAATTTCAGGGGGTTGTGAAAGATGCAGAATTCTCAAAACAAAAATTGAGAATCTTGAAATGTAAAGGGGAAGTTCTCGCATTATGTTTGTCTCTACAACTCCAGGATCAGCAGCCCTAAATCATGCAAATATTTATATATACAAAATAATTCATCAATCCTCTGTTTTCTTTTTTTCCTAAACTTCTCCTTTTTGAGCCAATTCAAATTAGCAATTAGTGACCTTTTCTAAAGACCCAATTGGTATATAACTCTATTCAAGCAGATAACAAATTCAGGAAAGTGAAATAACTTTAAAACAGCAGCACTTACATGACAGAGACTTGACAAGTAGGCTCCAAATGTAACTGTCGGTGCAGCTCATATGTAAACAGCAATAGACATACTGTGAATTAAACAGACCATACAGATTAAAGAGTAAAAAAGTAATGAAAATGTAAAATCATCAACACTGTGATGTCTCCAATTTAACAAAGCTACTTCTAATCCTTACTGTGATGTTCTACCTATTTGCTCTTTACAGAAAAAATATTTGATTGTTCATAAAAAAAAGGCTTACATTTGGAATGCTCATAGGTAGAGGCACAAGGATAGTTTTGTCCTTTTTTCCTCGAATACAGTGTCTCATACACATCTAGATCAAACACTGGATACAGATGAAAAAATATAAACATGTTAATCTCCCGTTTTCATTTCCTATTCACTAACAGATAGCATCTGTTTTATGCTATGTTACCCTGACACTCCTAGAAAGTCATCGTATCCGTGTCCGACATACGTATCAGACACACCAACTGACGTGTCAGCTTACGTGGCGTATCATTAATCACTTAATACGGTCCCCAATACGGCCCTGACACTTCTGGATACAGACAAGATACGTCCATAGGAGCTGGATACATCTGTAAACCGCCTGTAGACCGTGCAGGGACAGCGCCACGCTATAGACCGCGCATGGACTGCGCCAAAAAATGGGCTTTTTTTTGCGCCTGATGAGATTTGAACCCTGGAGCTTCCCTTAGAAGGCATACAACACAACTACTACACTAGAATAATTTTTATGTTTGATTCTAGTAGCTATTATATTTAATGTATACCTAGAAATTTTTATATTTAGTTTATATAATACAAGTGGTAAATTAATAATATAATTAAAATAATACAATATAATAGCCGTATCGTGTCCTCTATTCTTTAGAATTGCCATATCACTGTACCCGTGTCGTGTCCGATACGATACCCGTACCCGTATTCATGCAACATAGGTTTTATGTAACATGAGCATGTGGTAGAAAAACGAAAAGAAAAAAATTATACTCTTACCACATCTGTGAGTGAAAGAGGTCACGTTAACAACACAAGAAGGCATAGGGCTATTCTTTAGCAATGGCATTAGAAGATTTGTCAAAACAAATGCGCCTATGTAGTTAACCTCCATCATCCTTGCATAGAATAAAATTCATATCAGCTCAAACTTCAAAATGTGCAACCACACCATTGAAATGTTATCTCCACCATACAGAGATCAGTTTTTTTTTTTTTTAAATATATATTTATGGACCCGATTGCAATAATTGTACAAAATGTCCAAACCTAGGTAAAAAAAACATTAGAATATAATTACTCGTCGAATCCGTCAGGGGTTTCTCGGTGAGACTTGGCCAAAATGCCGGCATTGTTTACCAGAAGTTGTATTGACTCGTGAATTTCCAAGTCACAAAGCCTTTTCTTCAAAGAAATTTCAAACTTCTTTATTGAAATATAAGATGACAAGTCAACTTGAATTGCCTCAACATATGTACCCCCTAGCTCTTTAATCTCTTTAACTATCTGCTTTTACACCAAGAAAAGAAACTTTAAAAGATCTTGTCATATAATTACATAGAGATGGGCTAAGGTGCTTTATGCCCTTGTTTTCTTTTTTCAAAGTTCAAATAATCAATGTGAACCGATCAACATGATCTCCATATTAAAATGTGATTGGAGACCAAAATTTATATTTTTTTGAACTATTTTACTATTTTTTAATAATTTTTGAAGATCACTTCCAGACCATAAAAAAACAGTAATTTTCAGAAGATCTAAAAAATAGTAAAAAAAATTACAAAAAAAAAGGAAAATTTTGGTCTCAAGCACATTTTAATATGGAGATCTTGTTAAGCGGTTCAGATCGGCTATTTGGAACTTGAAAATGGTATGGAAGGACGTAAAGCACAAGTCTATGTTTTATAAAGCATATTAGCCTAACTCTAGTTACATATACATATCTGCCCAAAGAAAAGTATAAATTTTCAATTATCCCCCCAGAGAGTTGATGGTTACAAACTTACGATGTATGAAGCACAAGGCCCCCGATAATAGCCAAAAGATCAAATTCCCAACTTATAGCAGCTTTAAAAATAAAATTAGAACAGATAAAGCATATGTTGTAAAATATATGGGACTACTTTTGCATGTACCTGGACAAGCAATTCAGGATTTCGCCCAGCTGATGATCAGTTGATACATAAATTAAAAGAAAAAATAGATTTCAGTCCCATAGAAACACGAATACAACCTAACGTAGAAATTAATCAAAGGCCTCACCAAGAATTACATGATAGCCCTCCCGAGCCAATTTGATTGCGGCTGCCTTCCCCAATCCCGAGGTGGCCTGAAAAGGCACAATGAAATTATTTAAAGAAGAGAAACCCAATTCGGCTGATTCAAAATTTGAAATAGAAACAAAAAGAAGCTCATAACTCCATTCCATGACGTAAATAAGGCGCATTTTATTTTGAGGTAGTAATTAGCATGTAGATGCTCCTAAAATTAAATGCTGATAATACATTGAAATAAGAAGGGGCTAAACAAAAAAGGTATTTTACATCTAATTGATACACTTTATGGGTGTATATGGGCAACTATATCAAAGATTCACACTTTACATAGATGTTAAAAATAAACGAAAAAATAACCAAAAATTCAATGCTGATAATATATTGAACTAAGAAGGGGCTAAACAAAACTCATCTAATGTTATACATCAAAGGTTCGCGCTTTACAGAGAAGTTAAAAATAAACGAAGAAATAACTATAATTAATCAAAGGAGTAAGGAACTTAATTACTCCAGTAACAACACAAACGGGTCTGGTGATTTCACAGTCAGATCCGGTGGAGAGGCGCAGGCGGGAGTAGCGGCGGGAAGAAGAGGTAAAGAGGAGGAGGAGGTGAGAATACAGGATAGACGCGGTCCACAGAAATGCCATGCGCCAGAACTGCGTGGAGAGCAACATCCTCAAGGCTTCCCAATCTACACTCGCCATCTACTACCCTCTCTCTCTCACTCGTCCTTCCTTTGATCTAACTAACGATGGTATTCAGTGATTTCGCGCGCTTCAACTCCCCCCTCTTCGTTCTACGTTCTTTTCTTTGCTTGCTCTCACAAGTCAGATCCGTATCCTCCGAGGTACCTGACTCAACACAATTTAAATAAACGGATCAGATTTACTCTCATCCGGTCGGGATTCGTAATGACAGTAGGGGCAAGATTATTTTTGCTTTGAGATGCGTGTCAATCCATTTACGGACCGATCGATTCAATTCTACTCAGTCAGGTAACCTGAGGGGATACTAATTCTCACAAGTCATGACACTTGCATTGCATTATTATTTTATTTTTTATTTTTTAAATTCGATTTAGCCTCCAGAGTCGAGACCCGCAGCAAAGACATGATTTAGATTTCAGACCCGTTTCCTTTATCTGGAACTGATATAGATCCGGCCCGTAACTAGATCCAAAGAAGCCCAATTAATCAGTCTCTCTGATTAAAAAAATTACATGTCAATTAGGGGTGGCAACGAACCAAACCGAACCGAACTTACCTTAGGTTTGGGTTTGGTTTGAATTAATTTCGAACCGAATCTGGTTTGATTCGTTTTGAACCGAATCCATTTCGAACCAAACCCATTTCGAACTACACATTTTTCGAATCGAACCACGAACTAAATTATTTTTTAGCAGTCCTAGTTATACCGGTAATTTATATATTAATTTTTTCTCAATATGACAATTTACATGATTTCCTTTTACTTGTATGAATTATGAATTATGAAATGAGTGTTTTTAAGTTGAAAAATTGTTCATAAAAAAATACATTATAGATGGCTTTCCTGGTATGAACTATGAAAGACGACCGAAGAGAGAGGAGAGACAGTCATCCAGGCTGGAGACAGCCGGAGAGACAGCCAGTCGCTAAGAGCATCAGGTAGATTTTAGAGCTAGAGGAAAAGTGAGTTAGGGAGAGATGGAGAGAGAACTAGGTGTCTAGGTTATTACAAATTTAAGAGCGAAAGAGTGTCAGCTAAGTTAAATTATAACTCTCTATCTTGAATTTTAATTTCATCAGGTAAATGGACGGCCGATGTTATTATGAGATTCGAACCATAAAAATGATCGAACCCATTTCAATCGAACCAGGCTAGGTTTGGGTTTGGTTTGAATTAATTCTGAACCGAACCTGGTTTAGTTCGTTTCAATTCGAACCCATTTCGAATCGAACTAAACTCGAATCAAACCTGAATCAAACCCGAATCAAATCACGAACCTCCAATTTTTTTGCCAGCCCTAATGTCAATGGCCTTAAAATTATTTGATAGGTGAAACATATGTAGACTGTCTATTATTTAAATGATAAAAAATAGTACATGCCAATGCCCTCGAAATTATTTTTGATGGATGCAAATTCCCTGTATTTTTGCTTTGAACAATCATGTGGCCTCCGGAAAGGAGACATGTGGAAGTCTGATTTCCCTGTTAAAAACATTAATAGTTACGAAGTCATTACCATGCCCGATTTTTTTATTAATATCTACCATTAAATAAAAATTAATAAAAATGCTTACGATTTTTGAAGAATTATAAAAATACTCAAACTGCTGAGAATCTCGGCGGTCCACCTTTTTCTAGATTGCCAGGATTCTAGATGATCCATCTTTTTCTTGACCGCTGGAATTCTGGGCAGTCCAGAAAAATAAATAAACCATCGAAATTCTCAGTAGTTAAGACATAATATCATTTTTTTTTATTTGACAGGTTTATGTGGCTGGCTGAATGTTTGGATTTATGTTTTTTTATTTAATTTGAAAATTTTATGATTTTTCTATTATTTATATTAAAATATTTGTATATTTTTTTGAAAATAGATAGAATACTATAGAATTTATTTTACATCAAAGACTGCAACAAATAATCCAAATCAGCATTTTTCAATTGAGTTTTTTTGCAACTGTAAGAAAAATTAAAATATTTCTTTGTTTGTTACTAGAAAAAAATAAATATATTTTGGATCCGAGTTATTGATCCCGGTTCAAAAATCACTTTTAAGTAAATAAAGAAATTATTATGGTCGTTCTAGTACATTCAAATTCTAAGTTATTCCATCTATTTCTTTAGAAGTGATTTTAGAAAAATATTAAAATATTAAAAATATAAAATAGCCTCTAGAAAAAGAGATAGAGTGCCTTAGAATTTGAATGTACTAGAAGGACCACAATAATTTCTTTATTTAGCTAGAAGTGACTTTTGAACCGGGATCAATAACTCAGACCAAAAATATTTTTATTTTTTTCTAGTGACACACATAGAAATATTTTAATTTTTCTTACAATTGTAAAAAAAACCCGACTAAAAATATTGATCTGAATTATTTGTCGCAATCTTTTAAATAAATTTAATTCAATAGCATTCCATCTATTTTCAAAGAAATATAAAAAATACTTCTAATGTTTTAATAGAAAAAATAAAAAATAGAACAAATATTCTAATTAAATAAAAAAGCCTATAAATCCAAACATTCGGCCGGCCACAGAAACCTGTCAAATAAAAAAAAATTATTTCCTAATTGCCGAAAATTTTGACTGTTCATTTTTTTTTTTTCTGAACTGCTGAGAATCCTGCTCTAAAAAACTGTGGACCGCTGAGATTCTTGGTAATTTGGACATTTTTATAATTTTTCAAATATCGTAAACATTTCTATTAACTTTTATTTAATGTTGAATACATTAATAAAAAAAGCCGGCTGACATGCAACTGTAATTTTTAAAAATATCATATTAAAAAAGAAAAAAAAATCAAATAACCATATTTTTTTTAAAAATTCGAATTTTGACACGGCCACATTCCGTAGGTGCAGCCTCCTTTCTGGGGCTGCATTTAGGGAATGTGGCCACCCTTTTCTTGTTTCCTTCAGATTGAACCGTCACAGGAGAAGAGAAAAAAAAAATATGGCTCTCTATTTATGGTCCGCATCTTCTAGATGCGGTCTCTAGAAAAGTAGTTTGGTTGTATCAAAATTCGAATTTTTCAAAAAATGTGATTTTTTTTTTTTTTGGAGTATAGTATATTTAAAAATTTAGACAGATGTAGACACCACTATCTCAGAATGCTTGATGACCGATCCCACGTTTCAGTGACTCAGAAGCAGAGAGGTTTTGTGTCAGAGTTTGTATTGGAGAGAATTTGGATTCACTCTTTTACGACTAAGAGTATCTTATGAAAATTTAACAAATGGCAAATTTTTGTTTAATAAATTTATTTTCAGAACGGTCATTTTGGCAGAAAAAATAATAATTCAAATTTGCTCATTCATTTTATCAATTAATTTCTAGACGCTAAAGCAATTAAAATTAATAGTAAGGTGCAATGCTTTTGACATTAACTTTAAGATAATTTCAGTTACTTTTATTAATTTCATTTAAACTTTATCAAAGCAGATGTTTAACAAGTTTATTTGATTATTGCAGTATAACATTTGCTGAATCCCAGCAGCTCGCGGTGAAACTAGAAGAACTTCAACTGTCTAGATATATGTCCAACTGAATTAAATTAGCAAGGATATGTTTGGATAGAAGTTAGAATAGTAAAATTAAAAATAGAGAAAAAATAATAATTTTTAGATCAGTGTGAAATTGATGTTATTCGGATTAGTAAAAATATTGTTTTGATTGTGCATTTGGAATAGTAAATAGCTGTGATCGATAAATAATAGTGTTAATAATGTATTAATTAAGAAGAAAGACTGGCAAGTGGGGTCTCAAACGAATTGTCACGACGTGGAGTGATAAGTATAAATTATATACACATTCGATCTATATTTTATCATAAAAACAACACCAAATATCATGTATTTTGAATAAAAAGTGATTAGAATACACCTAAAATCAAGTTACTGCATTTGTTTTGCTTTAAATTGCAGGAAATGATGAAAAAGGAAGAAAAAGGCTCCCAGTGCGGACGCACTCAGCACTTAGCCGAATTTCTAGCATCTCAAACCTGCAGAAGAAAAAGTCCGAGCGTAATGCGTCCGCTTTCATTAGCCAGTGCGGGTCATCCACCCGTACTCAATACCTAGCCGATTTTAGGAACTTCGAAACAGCACAAAAAAATCACCAGTGCGAGTGATCCATCCACAGTCACATCCAGTGCAGACACACTCAGACAAATTCGCATAAATTTTTATGGAAGTAAATAAGGAAAGTTGAAGCCAGTGCATCCATCCGCACTCACCACCAGTGCGGACGCACTGGATCCATAGACAGCCAAAATTACATAGTTTGACAGTTTTTCTATTTCTGGTGCACTAGGGACGCATTTTTACAGCCAAACTTGGACATGACAATCTGAAAAACAATCCAAAGATAACACCCACCAACCCCACAATTATGTCTCTTAATTGGGCATAGTCTTTTGCTAATAGGGGGGGGGGGGGGTTCATTCCCATTCAAGGACATTCATTCTCATCTCTCTCTCTCACCTTTGGTGCATGTCCATTTTCATAAAATACAGCGATAAATCTGTAGCAATTTCCGGAGTTCTAGAAGCTTTCATAGGAAGGAGAAGGAGAAGATCTTTCCAAGATTTCGGCAAGTTTGAGGTTTTTAATTTGATAAAGGGTGTAATCATTTCTTTATTCTATTTCTGCCAACTTTTGTAATGGATCTCTCCAAGAAAGAGTAGATCTCTTTCTAGAGATTTATGTCAATGCATGAACTTGTTTAATTTTATTTTATTCAGTTATTTATTTTTGTTATGATTGTTTTATAGGATTTGATTGTTAATTTCTGAGATTTATCATTTTTGTTGATTACATAATTAATACTTGAAATCGATGTAGTCCCGCTTTTGATTCGGAAGAACCAAAGTAGTTAGAATGAGAGGAGAGTACCAAATTATGAATGCAAATATCCTAGGTTTGGATTAGGATCTAACCAATTTGTAATCTAAGCCAGAACTACATAAATTAAGATTAGGGACTTGGTGAAAGACGTAACTGTGAAATCAAACCCTAATTAGGATATCTCAAATTGAATCAGATATTGGTATGAAGGACTTAATCGTGAAATGCCAATATTCGAGGAGATGAGAAACTAACAAGAGCTTATGGTCAAGGTAGCTATGATGAATGACGTAACTGTGAAATTCGAATTATGTAACCATGTTATTAATTAACGAAAGTGATCTTAATGACACTTTATGTTAGAAACCTCATTAAATCACACATGAATTTAAACAACACCGAATAGATAAAATTATTAAGGGATTGTAGACTAGAGACCCTAGATCTTCTCAACTTGAAAGCAAACTAATCTTTCTTTCCTTTGCTTTTATTTCCATTTATTGTTTAAAACTCCTCTCTTCGGGTATTGAACCCAACTTATGATTGTTAGAACAACCCCTCCGCCCCCCCCCCCCCCTCCCCCCCCCCCCCACACACACAATTTACTTTATTTGAACTTTTTCATTTTCTGAAATTAATTAATAAAGTTTAAGCTAAGTATTTAAACATACTCCTTGTGGTTTGACACTTAGATACTACAACGGTAGGTTGTGCGCTTGCAACTAACATTTCTTTGAGTGTTGATGTTAATAAATTTAAAGGCATAAAGAGTATATAATAATCACAATTCCATATCTCTAAAATACTCAACATGGAGATAATAGAAATGATGTCAATTTTATTATTTTGGGACTGTGTTGGCAGAAATCCAATAATAAAATATTTTTCTCTCTCTCTTCACACTTTTGAAATAGTAGTTATTATAACATTTATAATAAATAGAGAATATCAATTATTCTAATTATTTCTAATAGCAAAAATATTTTTAAATGTACATTGTTATTCTGGATAGTCCCTGTTCTAAAATAGCTCATATTTTTGACACATCCAACCATACCCCAAAAATATAACTCAATTTGTTTGGAGTTATGTTTACACTAAATACACAACCTCAAGGCCAACAAAACAATAAGCTAAAGGGAACACAATCTACATCAACCTAAATTTAATTCCAAATTAAATACATAATTGAATTTGTGAACCATAAAAAAAGGATTTTCTAGCATTACTTTAGGCAACATGCTTTTGCATTCTCAAATTTCTCCAAGTATCACCACTAAATTAAAAGCGTGTCAATACAGCACATAACTAAAGTTAACAAGAAACCTAGCCCCTCTAACTAAAATAAGAAAAAGAAAAAGAAATGATACCTCTGAAATCTCATCACAAGCACCACTAATATTGTACTAATTAAGGATGCTTTTACTGAGACATGTTTTTGGTGTCACAACCATATTTTCTATTAATATAAACTCAAATGTTTGATCCAAATTATTGTCTTTTGTTTTTGCGTCTTGTAATTTTTTTTTAAATTTCTAGATTAAGTGGTAAAAAAATGAAATAAAATTAGTCAGAAATGATAGATATATATTTTTTAAATATTGTAACACAATGATAGATTAATTCCAATTCATTTATTTTTTGACATTTTCATTAATTTCAAAAGTAAAATAAATGACATGGAGATATTCCACATTAAAATAAAACAGATAAATAGTTGAAGTTTATATTTTTAGTTTAAAATTGTAAAATATATATAACAAAAATTAAGTTATGATATTTCCTGGTATTAACCTTTCTCTGTCATATTTTTCTTACCATTTTACGATAGTTTTGGAAATCCTAAAAAAAAAAAAATTCATAACAACTACGCATGATACTAAATACATCATGGTGATAGATAAGCCCAATTCTCAATTTCCATCTAAGTTATTATTTAATACTCTCCTGTTATGCTTGATTACTTTCGCATGATGAGAAAAAAATTATCCGGTTGATAAATTTGACCTTTATTACCATCTCCTAGCGAAGAGATTCCAGCATATATATTGCATATATGATTCGATGTCCGGTTCAAAATATTTGATTGATTGGTGTCAAAGTTTAAGCATCCGATTCATTATAATTTAAACTGTAGGCACGACTCACGATGTAGATCAAACAACTTAGATTAAACATTGGACCGAACACATGGATGCTTGACTGGATTAAAGAAAAAGAAAGACATAATTAAAACCCGCATTGATGCAAATTTCTCTTTGTTTATTCTTCTCCAAGAACTCCAATTTATCTCATTCGTTGTCTGAAGACTGAAGCAGAGCATGGTGTGAACTCGTTTTACCACGCAAATGAAAAAGAGGAGAGAACAATTATTAGACAAAATCCTAAACCTTATCATCTGTACTCGCACTATTGGAGGAACGAAGAAAGATGAGATTTCGGCTTGGCATCACCGCCACACCGTGTTAAATGTAGAACTAAAACAATATGTAACGGGTCATGCTTGGACCCGACTAATGTATAAAATGAGTCTGAGCCGAAAATTCATTTCAGAGATGGAGCCATAGCCCATCTTGCCAAGTACCGTGTCCATTTTGACCTCCTAGTCATGATCCACGAGCTCTCTTTTTTTTAAGAATATAATAAGAAACCAGGGCTTACCAGTTACCACTGAGTCGCTGTCCATTTTAGTCATCTATTACTCAACTCTCGTCATAAACATCAGGTCTCTGATTTCTCCAATTTTGTCGACACAACTTGTGAGTCTAAGACTGGTTCGTGTCGGGTCCAAACTCGGTGGCTGGGGGCCCTCGAGGGCATTTAATTTGTACTAAAAACCATTTGATGCGGTGTCGCCTTCTACAGTATGACTTGTTTTTTCATCTCCAGAACTGGAGAGGCATAGTATTTAAGAAAATGGAGAGGATTTTTGGAATCTTTGATCAGTAGATTAGAAAACCCGACCCGGTGAAGTGCCCACCAAACCAGTCAAGTACAAGCACGCTTTCCCATTGCCATTGACACCCGTCGATTGACGAATAAAACTCGTGAGGAAGATACTTTTGGGCTTGCACCCTTCAGATTTCCGAATATTGCCTAAAATATTTTCAGCTAAGATTTTGTTGTATGACTGGCTGACTACGTTGGCTATTTTTAAAAAGATTAAGGTCCTGTTTGGCAGATTACTGTATTCGTAGAGAAAAATAAATCCTTAAAAAGATCAAAGTTTTGTTTTTTCACGGAAAATAATAAAAATTAATTCAAATTTTTTTATTTTTATTTCTTAGCAGGCTGCCGAACAGAACCCAAATATAAGAAATTGGAAGGGTGAAAATGAAAAAGGTTTCTCAAAAAAAAAATTTGAAAAGGGGGCAAAAAGAAAACAACCGAATAATAAATAAAAAATAAGAAAAGTAAAAAGGAGAAGATGAACGCAGAAGCGCGATGAAACGCCACGAAGGCCCAAAAAGCCCAATTCGTACAACGAAAGAACACGGTCATAGCCTCATAGGTACTTCCCTAATCATTTCCGTTATCATTTCTAACCAGTCTCTGACATAAGGGGTCTGGATTCCTGCTCGGGTCGTAGTCCTACCTGTCAGTGATGAATTCGGGAAAATTCACAGAGACGAGAATCGGAATTCTTAGCGAAGACGAGTCACAGCCATCATAACAATTTCGTAGACCAGGTCCACATAAATATTGCCAAGGTAATATCCAAAACGGAGATGAATTGCTCCCCATTTGGAAAATAATTAATTATGCTACTTTTTTTTTTAACGTGAATCTGTGTAAAGTTTCTGACTATGATGAAATTGGAAAATAAATACTAAATAATTTGTTTTCTTGTGTCCATATTTTTGACTATGATATATTCATTTCAATGTGTTAATTTTTTGATCACCTGTGGTCTAAATAAATTTCTAAGTTCATACAATTTTATGGAACCTCTGGTGAATTTGAAAACTCAACATTTTGGATTCAAAATTGAGTTTAAAATTTGAAAATAAATGAAAAATATAAAGTTGTGGCTCAAAAAATTTGCAGTATTCAAACCTTTTTTTTTTTTGCTAAAAAGGCAGAACTTTCACTTTAATAGTAAGAAAATTAATAAAAATTGACCTTAAAAAATATTATTCTGGCCCTTTTATAAAATATAAATATAAAACATTTGGATTTTTATGACTTCATATTTTCTTATAAACATATCACGTATATAAATCTAAAATTACAGAAGAAAACAAAATAGAATAAAAAATAGTACATCATGGGATTACCTTTCTTTTATTTTGGAGAAAGACCAAGCCGTGTTCCAGGCACAGGAAATGATCTGCTGCGTCAGACCATGGCGCGGACTTATGCTCGATAATTAACCCGATTTGAATAACCGTGATAGGTCCGCCGCGGTTCCTCAATAGGAGAGAGAAGAAGGCCTAATAAGATCTCTGATTCATCGCTTTAGCTTGTTCGCCCTTCTCTCTCTCCATAATTATTTTTTTTCTCGATAATTCTGTATAAAGGAAAACCCAAATCGTAACCCCGATTCAGAATCGGCAGGACCTTTTACAAATTGCTGGAATTGATCGGTTTATCGGGGCTTCTCCGAAGGTTGTTATGAATTGGGAAGTCTAACTGTTGCATCTTGCTGAAGAGATTTGATAGATTGACAGTGTTGCGTTGGAACCCTAAAACTGAGTTGAGAATCGGTCTAGTGGTGGTCTTGCTAAGTGGGATTTCTGGCGATTTTACTGAATTTGATCGTGAATTACGCGTGCAGTATGATTTTCACTGGAAAAGGTTCATCACAATATCGTTAGAGGCTTGGAACTTGCCAGGATTGAATCCATGGATTTAGTCACGAGTTGCAGGGTATTTTATTTCTCTTCTGCCTTGCTGTGTGTTGATATTTTGCTATGGACCTTGTTTATTGCTATTTTCGGGAAGAATTTCCTGTGATTGATTAATGTAGTTTGACCTAGTTATAACTTCTACTCAAGTCTACTCTGGAGATGAATTTTCAGCTGATGCATGGCATTTTCATGCTTTGTTTTGTTTCTAAATTGCGAACCAATAATCCAATCTAAATTATGATGAAAATGGCTAATTTTGTTAACTTTGAAAGAACTGATTGATAAATGATATACAGTACAAATGCAAACTCCATGACTTGCATCAAGGACCTCTAGCCTGCTGAGTTTTTTTTCTAGATGAAGCATAGTTAGTTTTTTAATATATTAGCTGACCATATATTGATAAATTTCATAGGGTTTAATTTATGTTTACAAAGTTTAATTAAAGACGAGGGGTTAATATGACACCAAGTTTTTGCTGGTTATATTTTGCAAGTTTTAATCTGCTACATACGTGCACCCCAAAAGCAGGTTTGATTGTCCTGAAAAGCCATGTTTTGGTCCAACGTATTTCTTTTCTTATGTCCTGTTATGTCTTGGTGTTATGCAGTAAATATACATGCTCTCATTCTTTTATTTTGGCAGGAAAAACTGCAATATTTCCGGATAAAGGAGCTTAAAGATGTCCTAACACAGCTCCATTTAGCTAAGCAAGGGAAAAAACAGGTACAGAGGAACAAAGCTCTTTTAAGTCCAATTCTTTTCCAGATGTATGTAACCTTGTTACTCTTTATAATTTAGTGTAATATAATGTCAGAGATACTCTCACTCACACTTAAAACCACGGTACGGTGCTGTTCAAAATACTAATTATATACAATGTTCTTTTAACAGAATTTTCATGTTATGCTGCTTTAACTTGATAGTTCTTAGTTGTAAAAGTTTTTACTGTATCCTAATAAAAAGGGAAAATCTAGCTCAATAACAATTTCCCGACGTTTGAAACTTCACCTGAGAGGGAGGAGTCTTAAACTCTTAAAACAAACACAATGTAGGAGTCTTGCCTACCCTTTCATATATAATTTGCTGGGTCTCTTGAGTTGTTGAGAAGTGTGTCCTATTTTCTCTCTTTTAATTTATCCACTGTTTTGTAGGACCTTGTCGACAGGATATTAACGCTGGTCTCTGAAGACCCAGGTAATGCAACTTACTTCTGATATTCTGATTGCTATAGTTTACATATCCACATGTATATTTTTTTAATCTTTTTGTAGTAATCAGTACATGGCAAGTTTTCTGATATAAATCAGTGCAATGTAGGAACTCACAGGTGGGGAAGGAGAAATGCCTTAGGGAAAGAGGCAGTGGCAAAGATAGTCGATGATACCTATCGGTATAACATCTCCATTTTTTACCTATACAACCATTTGCCCAAGTGAATAAAATAATGAAATAAAAGCATGTATCTTCATTGTCTCCTTTATAGAAAATTGCAAGTACATGGTGCTCCAGATTTAGGAACAAGAAGCCAGAGCTCATCAGATTTTACTAACCATCTCATCAGAGCAAAAGAGGAGGTCGAAGCCCCCCCTGCCCCAATGGTGAAAGTGCGGTGCCTTTGTGGCAGCACCCATGAAACAAACTCGATGATTCTGGTATAGTCATTTTATTAAACACAAATTACTGTCCTAATAGATATTGCATGCAAATGGAGGTAATAGATATTAAACACGAATTACTGTCCTGATGTGATTTTCTATTGTAGTGTGACGATGTTAAATGCGGAGTTTGGCAACATCTCGACTGTGTAATTATACCTGAGAAACCAATGGAAGGGGTACGACCTGAATGCCCAGAAATCTTTTATTGTGAATTATGCAGACTCAGCAGAGCAGATCCGTATGTTTCCTTGTCCCTCTTAAAATTATCTCTTTGTATTGTCTCCTTTAATTTTGATTCTGTTCTTCACCAAACAAAATGATGCTAACAAACAGATTCTGGGTCACTTCTTCGCAACCTTTGCCCGCCTACAAGTTTTCATCTTCTGGTCTGGCACATGACGGGTAAATGCCTACACATTTCTCTTTTTGAATTTTTTTATTTGCAAACTATGTTGATGTTTTTTTTAATCATTTTTATTTTCAAAAGTATGTTGAATTGTTGATGTTAGTTTTTTGAATAAGGCTACGATGCTATGGGTTGCATAGAGGGCTATGGTGCTACGGCTCAATATTCGAGTTTTCAAAATCCTAACAGTTGATCTGAACCGTTCATCTTATTCTCCATATTAATATGTGTTTGGAGACCAAATTTTACATTTTTTTGAAATTTTTTACTATTTTTTTAGATAGGTAGAAAATCAAATATCTGAATGGTGCAGAATTTTTTAGATCAAGTGATTTTCTACCTATCCAAAAAAATAGTAAAAAATTTCCAAAAAATGTAAAATTTGGTCTCCAAACACATATTAATATGGAGAACAAGATGAATGGTTTGGATCGACCGTTAGGATTTTGAAAACTCGAATATTGAGCCGTAGCACCGTAGCCCTCTATGCAACCCATAGCACCGTAGCCTTACTCTAGTTTTTTTATCTCATTTGTGTCCTACACTAGTATAGCATGCACAATAGTTGGTAGGTATAGCAATCACTACCCTTGTGTAAGCATGATACTTTATCCAGGGCCTACATTACCGTGTGGGAAATTCAGTGTTGCAACTGATTGCAATGAGTTAATACAGTATATTGTACTCAATTATATTTCCTTCATTATCGTCTTTTTTGTTGGTTGTGTTAAATACAGAAGCAACACAATACAAAGCGTGGAGAAGACATTTCAATTGTCTAGATATGACAGAGAATTGCTTCAGGGAACTGATTATGACCTCCAGGTTAAATTCTGTTCCTTAAATTTTTTGACATTTATTGATTTGGTTTTGCTCTATTGAAGGACATAAACGTGAGCACCTATTTGAAAGTTCTTATTAGTCCGTTCTTTTGCTCTGTTGCAGGTGTGGTGTATGCTCATTAATGATAAAGTTCAATTCAGAATGCACTGGCCACAGCATGCAGAACTGCAAGTTAATGGTATATCAAATACTCGTGTGTGCGATTCCTTTTTTAATCTTTTTGCTAGTGAAATTCTCCAGCTATTTGATATTTTCTTGATTTTTTTATTTTTTTTCCTTTTATTTTTAAAACTTGATATCCAACTGTACATATTGTACTTGTGAGATTTATTTAAACATCTCTCTTCTTTTGCTGTTGTGCATTTTTTGTGGGACTGTTCAGAAGTAAATGCTTGTGTTCTTAAAATATATTTTAAATTAATAGGTATTAACGTCAGAGTAATTCCCAGACCTGGCCAACAGATACTAGGAATCAATGGTAGAGATGATGGTCCCGTGGTAAGTATACTGTCACTCAGTCAAATTTTGAGTTTAAATTTTCAGGGTAGCATTATGAGGCAAAAAAAAATATATATTTTTTTCTTAGATCACCACATTAAGCAGGGAGGGACATAACAAAATATGCTTAACAAGATGTGATACACGCACATTCTGTTTTGGCATCAGAATTGCGAGGAAAAGAACTCTTCAACAGGTCGGCTATTTCTTTCACTTCTTTCCTCTCCATCACTTTATTTTTTTTTTAAGTGGAGAAAATGCTCTGAAAAAAGTAAATCCAATCAAAAGTTAAACTGTTAACGATATTTTAATTTAGGCGGACCATGCTGTTCTGAAAATGGTTGACTTTTTCTGTGTACCTTTTTGGTTGAAAACAAAAAGGAAAGGATTCAAGTCTAAAAGATGGTGCACCAACCAATTTAGTTCTCTCTCTCATATTGCACTTGTGTATTTTCTGCTGATCATGTCACTTTCACATCAGACTTCACTAGTGTGCGGCACGCACAGACACACTCTACCATAATTTGGCCTGTCTGAGTTCATATTTACATGCTGTATATACTGAGTGTGTTTTTCACATTTAGATCCTGGACATGGTTCCTAAGGAGGCTATCGGAGAGCCTTTGGAAGTTGCTCTTGCTCGGGTTAAGCGGTGCGTCGGCGGTGGCAAAGACTCAGATAATGCAGATAGTGACAGTGACCTTGAGGTGGTTGCTGAATCGGTCACTGTCAATCTCCGCTGTCCTGTGCGTAGTAGTTACTCTTTTATCCTGATGGCATCTTTTGTAGTGTTTGTTTATATTACTCTTATATCCTCATTGCCATCTTCCTTCAGTGCTTGTTTATAATAAAATTATTATGTATGTCATAATATGCAGATGAGCGGGTCCAGAATAAAAACCTCTGGGAGGTTCAAGCCCTGTGTTCATATAGCTTGTTTTGATCTGGAGGCATTTGTCGAACTCAACCAGAGATCGAAAAAGGTTTATCATCTCATATAGCTTCCCAATTTTATTCTTGCCTTTTCTCTTTAAGATTTCCCGAGTAATGTATTTATTCTATTTTCTGTTTCAGTGGCAATGTCCCACATGCATGAAGAACTACTCTCTTGAGAACATTGTTATTGATCCATATTTCAACCGGATCACCTCAATGGTAATCTCAGTTACATTATATCTTGATGCTGTTTATATAAATTTTAAAAAATAATCTATTGTGTACCATGCTTCTGATGCCTCCTTGTATGCTGGTTTATTTCAGATGCGCAAATGCGGTGAAGATGTATGTGAGGTTGAAGTAAAGCCTGATGGGTGCTGGCGTGTCAAGGGAGAAACTGAGCATAAGGAGCTCACCATGTGGCACTCACCTGATGGCTCTCTTTGTGCTGTAAGAGAGGAAGTAGAAGCCAAGAAACCTATGGTTGAAAAGGCAGACCTTATTAAGCCAGAACCTACATCTGATGGGCATACAGGTTTGAAAATCGGCATCAAGAGAAACCGCAATGGAATGTGGGAAGTCAGCAAGCATGATGACCTTGCAAACAAGAGACCCTCAATTGCTGGAAACCATATTCATGGAAAACCTGACAACAACATGCCAAGAGCAATACAGATGACTAGCAGCGGGTCTAGCTTCAGGGATGGAGATGATTCCAGTGTTAATCAAGATGGTGGGGTCCACTTTGATTTGTCATTAAACAATGGCCATGAGTTTGCTTCTGTCGCTCTCAACTTTGATCCAGGTTACAACCTAGTAGAGGAGAGAGGACAATCCCGGCCAAATGACAAGGATGTGATTGTACTTAGTGACTCTGACGATGGCAATCCTAACTATGAAGCGGGTCCATCAGGTGAAGCCAGTGTTTTCCCCTTCTCTAACCCCCATCCGAGTATTTCTGGAAGGTATGCTGAAGATCCGGCTTATGGTACAAATGGAGGAACTAATGGCCTTGGACTTTTCAGCAACCCTGATGAATTTGACAAATTTGACATAAACACCTTGTCTATGCCTGAGTCTCATATGTCAAGTTTAGGGTACCAGTTCTTTCGCAGCAATGATAATGATCCAGCAGACCCCCTGGGCCTTGCTCCATCCAATGGGTATGATTTGACGACTGATGTGAGTGCCATTGGGGATGCCATTGGGGATCCGCAGGATTTTGTGAATAGCCACAATGGTAACCCTGACTTGCATGGCAGTCTGGTTGCAAACCCCTTAGCTTTTGGTGGAGATGACCCGACTCTTCAGATATTTCTGCCAACCCAGCCGTCTGGTACTACCGCGCAGGATGACGCAAGTGAGCGTAGGAACATGGGAAATGGGCTTCTCCCTGATGATTGGATGTCTCTTTCTCTTGTTCCTGGTGGGAGCCATGTTGATACTACTGATTTTTACATCCGTCAACCTCAGCAGCAACCTACAGCCAAGTCATCCATGCTGGGTGGATCAAATATTGATGGTTTGCCCGTCCCCTCTCTCTCTCACTCTAATGTACTACAACACCAAGAGACATAATTGTTCTTTTTTATTAACAAGTTCAAGTAATTGTTTTCTTGCAGCTTCTACTATACATCTGAGTTCTAATGGTGATGAGAGGCATAACAGGCCAGATCCTTCGAGCAATATGCAAGGACCTGATTATGGATTCCCTCAGTCGCACCATATTGGGCCACACCAGAATGATTTTTATAACATTGATACAGATTCTGATTCTGATGGTTTCTAGAAAGAAGCCTTTAAGGGTTTCCACTGTTTAGAAACCCCCTGGAAGGCCAGTTCATCTATCTCACTAGGATGAATAGGTGCTGAGAGACCTGCATCTGAGGAATACAAGCAAAACTCACTCAGCAAGCACTTGTTGTGAGGGGCTTCTTTTCTCGTCTCTTCCTAAGTTTACTGGTTTTTTGTCGTACAGATTGATTTTTTGAGACCGGATTGTGCAGGCTAGGGCCGGGGTTTTTTTGCCTGCAGCAAAGCAGCATGTACATGTTTTATAGGAGACCAATGGAGGCCATCCCAAGGTGTAAGCCGATTTATAGGGGAAGGTTTGATGTGTTAATATAAATTAGTGAGTAGTAGCTATATATATTTAGCTGTTTTCTATCTTTCTTTTTTTTTCTTTGGTCAAAATTCTGGTGGTTATTATGCTGTTATCAATTGATGGGATAAATGAATTATTTTTATAGAGTAGATTACATACAATCGAAAGTGATAGGAACATAACTATTTTAGCAATCTGCTACTGGATTAAATAATTCACAGTCAAGATGTTGCTGATTTATAGCCTTCTATTTTGTTCGTTTGAGAGGTGAATTAATTATCTATCGTGTAGGGAGTACGAGTATAGTTCAATTTGCACTGGCATGGGGTAAATTGTTGTCATCGGGTCATTGGGTATGTTTAGATGCATTATAAAATAGCTAGAATAGTTATTATTAAAAATAGTTAGAATAGAATAATTAGAATAGCTACTATTTGAAAATGGTGCTTACTCTGAGTTATTCAAAATAATTAAAAAGTTATTTGGATACATTCTTTGGAATAGCTCCTGAGAATAGTTACTATTGAAAAGTCCATTCACGCTATTTTAAGTATTTGTTAGGTTAGCGAGACAAGATTGTTTTAACTGTTTAAAATAATATTTGATGTTATTTGAATGAACTCTAGAATAAAATAGCACTATTATTTTAAAAATAGCAATATTATCGATGCATCCAAACATACTGCTATTTTAAAAAATAGCGCTATTATCAGTGCATCTAAACATAACCTTCTGATTTTACTTGCTGTAGATCTTTGTTGATCCGTTATTTAATGAATTACCTAGCATTCTGTTACTGTTTTTGTTAACGTGTAAGCTCCCCATCTAGTCTTTTTCAATAGACCAGAAAAAAGGAGCTTGATCACGTCATAAAATAGTAAAAGTAGCTAGGTGAGGTGAAAGCATCGGAAGGTTCAAATTTTAGTTCAAATCATTATCGGGGAAATGAAATGAAATGAAATTAATTATTTCTGGTTCCTGATTATAGAAGTCTGATCACGCTAAAATGGAAATGATCTGTCACTGTTATTGAGACACTTCTGATATTGTTGCAGATGCAGAGACATGAGATAATAGTAGGCAAATGACATGACTTGATCTATGGTCCGTTCCAAGCATAGTTTTTGGTTTTTTGTGGTTCTTCATAACTTGCATTCGACAACTATAGATTAAATAACTGTCCGATCAGGGCTGCTTTTCTGGATTGTGGAGGGATAACATCAGGTTATAACCATATCTGCTGCCATCCTACAGTTTAAAAGGCCCTGTGTACTATTCAAATCTGATTGATAATAAAAAGATTAAAAGTGACTTAATTAGTATAAACACATGGGCCAGATCAAATAGCCCGTCTCGCTCTGTTCAAGCAAATTAAATGATCGAGATTTGATAATCCTTTCCACTCAAGAGCCATGACTCTCTCTATGACTGAAAAATCTCATCTAATATCTCGTGTTAGGGAAATGTCCCACGATGACATAAGAAAGAGAACTTTATTTAATCGTGCTGAGCTGTCCGGTCACACGAAGTACCACACTAGAGTGATTGTCTCCTCTCAGATTCCACCTTGAAAGTAGATCTCGAGAGAGAAAGGAACCATTTATTAAGAGAAGGTCAAACATAAAAATAACCAAAACTATGTACCCTTTCTTTATTTGTACAAAGACTTCACTAGTCACTTTCTATCAGTCGTCACTTACCACAAGTATTACTCGTAATTCACGAGGAAATTGGAAAATGATATAAATATGTACAAATATATAAATATATGGATATCTAGAGCACATCGGTTATGTATTTTTTTAGTAAATATAAAAACGAGTGACAATAATAAAATTTCATCAATTGAGAGAGCTCTTGAAAATTTTATCAATTGCTTGACCTTGTGCGGATGGATAATTGAAGCAAAATTTATCATGAAAAAGTGACGACATAAAAAAAGGAAGATCTTTGCAATAACAAAGCACTCATGGTTTCTTTTGCACAAAAAGGGTATTTTGAGGAAAGAAAAAAAAATTACATCACAAAAGGGAAAATAAACTAAAAGAGAAAACAGCAAAACCAAATATCAATGAGAAGGGAGAGGAGATTGTGTTCTCTGCTCATGCCCAGTCTTCCTCTGCCTACTGCCACTGCCAGTGTGGGCCCAGAAGCATGATGTCGATGCCATTTCCGGGTCCACCGGCGCCATCATCTCTTCTCCCTTGATCGCGGGCTCTGATTTGCATCTCGTCAGAAAAAGCGGCCTTGCCGAAGAGCATCTCACCTCTTCTTCTTCTTCTTCTTCCTCTTCCTCTTCCTCTTCCTCCTCTCCTTCAGTACTCCCTCTCTGGTTTTCAACTCTCTTCTCCTCCTCCATTTCTTTCTTCTCCATTATCACTCCCATCCCCTTCTCTGCTTCTTTTACTCTTACCACCTCAATTGTTTCATCTACAGTTGTCACTGGAGATGGTGCAAACCGGTTGTGGTGTTGCGGTGCCGACCGGCATCTCATGAGAAAAAGAGCATTCTTCGGTGGTGTCGTTGTTGCTGACGACACATACACCTTTTCATCTTCTCTCTCCTCCTTTTCTTCCTCTTCTTCTTCTTCCTCATCTCGATCTGACACCGATAATTCCTCCCGGCCAGTAATTGACCTTCGTGCATAATTGGAAGTTCTAGCTGGTTCTTCACTGTAATTTGAAAACCGACCCGGCCCTGAGGTGAAATTTGACAATCGAGCGGTTTCTTCATCCTTTGGCCTCACCTCCGATCTAACCCCATTTTCACGAAAGCCTCCCAATTCAAATGCCACAACGCGATCACTTTCTTTAACCGCGTCTTTCCTTTTTCCACAAAAACTCCGCTTGTGACAGCTACCCGTGCCCCAGCACGACCAGAGCCTCCTCGGCATCAAGTCATTTTTCTTCTTCTTCTTCTTCTTCTTGTTCTTCTTCTCGAAAACCGTGCCGCAAAACAGTGCCTTCTGAAGGCACCGGCATTGCACCGTTGTGTTCGGCTGTGGCTTCTTTTTCTTGTTCTTCTTCCCCGCCTTGATCCGTACTTGGCCGATACAAGTGACTTTAGGCGACGACGGCTCCTCCCCCTCAGTTCCATTGGTACGGCCTGTGGGCCCCACACTTCGGCTACGTACACCGAACATGGGGCTCGCACGGACCCCCGCTCGGCTTCTGCTCTTACGAATGAAGAGCCGTGCCAGGCCTGGTGGGGCCGGGAGCTTCTCTGCTCTGCCTGGACTGGAACCAATCGCCACCGACCGTGGCGTCATCATCGCCGTCAATTCAGATTGTTATTCGTCTACTTTCTTTTTCGAATTTTTTTGTTCTAGTAGGATGGGATGTGAGTTTGCTTCTATTTTTTCTACGATGGGGAAAGAGATAGAGAGAGAGAGGTGAGAAGAGGAAGATAGAGAAGGGAAGAGGGAGCATTTAATTGTTGTCATGGTTTGGTCTGTTGTTTCTTTCAGCAGCGCACGCTCTCTCTGCGTGTGGATGTCTGGGTATGTTGAACTGGAGATGTACTGTTCCTTTTCTAGGACAAGACCTGGTACTGTGGCAGGGGTTCTTTAGCTCTTCTCGTCCACTGTTTAACTAATGGAGATGTCCAGTGTCAGAGTTCAATCCTCTCCAGTCAGATAGAACCTGACTTAGGATGCTCCATCTGGACAGGAAGTTATAATCACTATTTTAATGGATACGAGCATCTCAGTAACGTGATTGGTTGCATCAACCAATTAATAGAATTGCATCTGTTTTTGGTGTATTTGAGTAGCTTTGTCTCATGTTTCGCCAAATATGTTCTCTCGTCCTCTGTAGTATAAGAGAATGTTACACTGGAGGCGCCGGTCTATGAAGTCTTCACTTTGCTAGTGTAAAAAAGGAATTTCCTCATTTCATCTTGGAAAAGAAAGCAAAAAATTGGTATGTAGCTGTTTTGTCAAATATACATGACAATACGACATCCAGCCAAACTATAAAAGAACAAAGAAAAACTATACTCTCGTCAAGTGCCTCAACTTCTTTAATTATTATTATTAACAGGCTATTTGGAACGTAATTTTTTATTAATAGAAATTATTTGAAAATAATGTAAGGTAAAAATGGGTTCTCTTCAGATTTTGATCTCGCAAAAGCAATTGAAAACTTTTTTGCCTCTTTGTATGATTTTCTGTGGTTACTTGAGTGGAATAGAGAAACAAAGTATATAAAAAAAAAAAATTATTTTTGCTGAACAAGATGAGAAGTGAGTGAAATTAAGAAATTGAAAAAAAGTAGAAACAAATTTAAACTTTTGCGGTAAATACTTTTTTGTTTTGTTTTATAGAATCGCCTAATGTAAATGATATTTTTTTCAATTCTTTCAATGAAATAAAATTTTCATACATATTATAAATTTATCTAATATGATTTTTATTTAATTCTAAATATAGTAAATTATGTATTTGTAATATGAATGCGAGCATCATATATCTTAGTTTGCATCCCATAAATAACCCATTTATTAGTTTTGATCCGGACCATTTAATCGGAAATTCAGGTTAATTCGGCCTGTGGTGGAACACACTGGCCGGATTAAAACTAAAATAATGAGTTAGTTCGAAATTCGAATTTCATATTACTTAGTGGAATGTAATGCTTTGCAATTTCATTTTCAACATTTTAATTTATCTTATCAACTAGAGGAGAAGCTTATATGGCGTTGGTCTAAAAATGATAATTTTACTGTTCATTCTTTTTATAAGTGGTTGGAATATGGGGGAATACCAACTAAAGAGTATTCAACTATTTAGAAATCTCATATGCCTTTGAAAATAATTTTTTTTTTTTTATGGTTGGTTGGAAGGGACAAAATACTTACCAAACTTAATTTAGTAGCTAAAGGGTGGCAAGGGGATACTACGTGTGTTTTTTGTGATCAACCAGAGAGCACTAATCATTTGTTCACTCAATGTCTTTTATTAGTTTAGTTTGGATATGGATTGCAAATCATAATAATTTTGTTTATAATTGTCATACTTTAGATAAATTATGATTGATTGATGCTTCTATCCCTTTAAAAGATAGACTATTGTTTTAATTATTGAGAGGGGTTGTTTTTTCGATCATTTGGTTGGAACGAAATATATTATGCTTTAATGGTAGTTCTTCATGTTCTATTAGGGTTATTGGTACTAAGATTATTTCTCTTACTCAATTTTGGTATAAATTTAGAGGGGACAATTATTTCTTTAAATTAAATCTTATAATGTCTTTTTATGTTAAGGATCTCCCAGATCTCATTTTGTTGGAGGAAGAAAGACATCTCGATACAACCCAAGCGATGGACCTTCTGTTGTGCCTGTCCCAGGAAACACCAGTGGGAGATATGCAGGGTTCTGGCAATGACAACCCTCCATCTCCAATGTATGGAGAAGAAGATGAGGATGAAGACCTTTTAGATATGTAGTACTTAGATTTTTGTGTGCGTATTATGCTGTTTAGATATTTTCTTAGGTTGCTACTTTATGATTTGTGCATGTTATTATGTTTTTTCTACTTTCTCATGTTGCTACTTTTGTTTTGAACTGTTGTAAAAACTTACCCCATTTGATTTTGATACCAATTTTAGGTACCAGGTCGATTATGCTGTGGATTCTGATTTCAATGAAATCGGTGGTATATACCACTATTTTTCAAAAAATATATATATGACCCAATGTAAAGATCATGATATAAAATTAATCAAGCCGTAACCAATTATAATCAATTATGTCATAGAACGTCACGTCATACTTAGGAGCGGATATAGAATATTTGTTACGGAAAATTAGTCGATTCAATATCTCACAACCTAATCTTTTGAAATTCACAAAAATAAAATTTGGATATGAAGAATATGAAAAACCTTCAAACAATTAATTTTATATGAATTTTACAAGATTTAACACACATTTGGGTGCAACTTAGGTGTGGTTGATAGACATGCGACCAATGAGATCCGCTGTCATAGATGCACCATTTGAATTGATTTGAATTTCTCATTTAATGTGACCAATTTATTTTGAGTACACACACCATATAGACCAAAACATGAAAAGACATTAGGCTTACCAAAAACTAAGCCTACCTGAAAATTAAAACATAACAAGGAGCATTCTATTGGGTCAATGATATGTGGAACACTTTTGTATGACTTCTCTCCCCCCTTTGTTATCTGAAAATTAGCCTAAATAAAAGGATTTTTAGAACTACAAAATTCAATAGAAAGAGAGGGAAGCTTGTGGCTTATTATCACCAGCAATCAAGAGAGAGAACTAGAATTGTTTCTCTTCAGGGAAGGGCAACCTAATTTTCAGAAGGGGGAGGAAATTGATACATACATGTTTTTCTCTATTAAATTTCAAAATCTAGGGGGACAATTGCCATTCTTGGACGAATGTAGGTCCGCCCCTGATCACGTGACGTAACTGCATTTTAGTGAAAATTACACGTCATGTCACGTCTCAATTTTCAACAAAAACATATCCAACAACTTTTCTTCAACGGTATTTTCACATCATGCCCAATAACCTTTCTTAAAAAAAATTTAAAATAATATTTAATTATTTTAGAACATTTATAATTGTTCATATTTTTTATATCTTTTTTCTTAATTTTTAACAATTTAAACTAAAATATAAAAAAATTGACACGACTAATTTACATCACATCATGTCATGTGTAATCACATGACATGTAATTACAGTGTGACTATTTGTGTAATGTGACCACTCGTCATTATTTTAATCACGTCATATCATGTCACGTGACTAAATTACGGTGTATTTGTTACGTCACGTTACATATTTTCTTCTCTATGTGCTTAATATATGGATTTAAATATTCACGTGTTTAAATATCATATTTAATTTTGAAAAATCTAATATATTTTTATTTAACAAATAAAAATTCAGAAAAAAAATGCATATTTATTTATTTTATTAAGAAAAGACAAATAGTTCAAGAATCTATTATACACGAGCAGTAATTAAGGTAGTAAAGTTTTGATATATTTAGTGCATGGATACGATAAATACATTAATACGTATAAGCTAAACTATTTAAAATAATGAGATACGCCTTCAATACTCATCGTACAAGTATTATACTCCAATACCTCGTGCAATTATATATATTATATGGCACATATATCAGATATGCGTCATATGTGAATATAAATGCACAAGAGAAGTTTTGGAGTAAATAGCTAATAGGTAATAGGAAAATAAGCAAAATAATCCCAGCACTTCGCTGATTTCTTTTAGGATTTTTTTTTGACAAAATATTATTTTGTACTCTAAAAGAAAAGAGAAGGTGGTTTTCGAAAAATAGGTAACAATGTAAAAACAAAAAGTGTAAACATTGGCATATTGCTTGCACTGTAGAAAACGAATGAGATCATCTACTCTCAGAAATGCAGGAAATTCCTATCTATAGAACCACTGTTGGTGGAACCAAAGTCATTTTTAACATTTAAATATTTGATTTCGGGTCCACTTTGGATCCACCGACAATAACTCTAGAGGTAGGAATTTCTTACCCCAAAAATGCAGAAAATTTGATCTCCATAAAAAAACATCATTTACAAATAATTCTTTATGACACATTGTTTGTTCCGTAGGAAAAATCTAGTGCAAGCAATATACTCATGTTTACACCGTAATAATTTTTCAATGTTACTTGAATTTCGGAAATTTATTTGACTCCTTTTCTTTCCAGCAAATTTTTTTTTCTAAATTAATGGAAAAAACTTGCTTTTGACTCATTTTCTTTCCAGCAAAATTTTATTTCTAAATTAATAAAAAAAACTTTCCTTTATCTATACGCGAAATATGCAAAAATAATAAGTTTGAATTAATTTTTTTTTAATTGGCAGCTTGAAGTATTAATTTGGAAATTTTTTTTATAAACCATAATTAGGAAAAAAGATTTTTATGAAACTAACATGATTACTTTTTTTTTTTAAATTATAAGAACCGAAAAGTCATTTCCGCCTCAGTTATTTTCACATATTTTGAGAAAAATATATTGACAAATTGTAAAAATACCTGGACCAAAATGATATTTTAGTTTCTTATAATTTTTGTAAAAAACAAAATCATTAATTTGGTATGAAATGACCCCTGCATCTCTCGGTGAAAATGGATGTGACATTGTGACTACTTCACACTTTCACAGTAAGTTTCAAATATTATAGAATGCTCCATTCTTTTCTTGGTACGAAGATGACAGCTGAGAGTTTGCGAGATAATAAAATAAGGTAAGAAAATCGGAGATGCACGAGTGGGTGAATCAGCATTGGAGATTATTTTTTATTATAAATATACAGTATTAGTTTACATTGTACTAAATATTGATTTTAAATTAAAGATGGGGAAGTGGGGAAGATGGGAAAGCATGCATGTCAGTCAGTGGTCAGAGAGTATTTAATAAAATTATGGCATTGGCTATTGAATTTTTTGTTTAGTTACATCCAATTGGAACAGCTAACGTTGGCGTGTTATTGGGCCTTTGTGGGCCATGTGACATGGGCAATGGGGGCTGTGGTCCAGTGCTTAATTTATTTTAAAAAGCATTAATTAGATTATTAATCTCCAACGACTGAGGAGATGTGGTGTTCAGCAAAATAAGACACCACTTTGCTTTTTTTAATAAATTAAAATTAAAATGCTTGTTAGAAATAATAAGCACACATTTTTATGTAATGTTAGTTACAATGCCATCAAAATTTAAGTGAAGGTCTGCAATTAAAATTATAATTTCTATTATTAGTACCAATTTAGTGGCAATTAGAAGATAATTTTAGTGCTGTGAAAGTTTGAACTACTGATGTCAGAATTTGAACTATGTACGAGCTTGATCTTCTTCTCGCTCACGATTAACACGGAGAGATAGTGAAAGAGTTTCATATTCTTATTATCAACGAGCTGAGGAACAAGTCGAGTTAGCACAAGCCGATCTGAACAAAGCTTGACCTCAGCTCATGTCAGAATAAACTTGAATAGCGCGAGCTATTTATGAACTTTTTTTGAGTCACAAGTCTGTGAATCACAATCATAACTTTGGTGATTTCAAACTTGCAAACTACAAATAACAGTTGTAATTAAATTACAGTTCTACCTGACCAACAGTGGTCAATATCAATTTAGCAATAAATGAAAGCACAAAAGCTAAGAAAATTAAATACATTTCCATATAATTAGTTCCGCAGCTTGACAGCATTTATTCCAACAAAAACCCTGATACACTCGTATCAGAGTCTATCAGTGCCTAGTTTGATTAACGCAATGTACAATGTCTAACCTTGCATGTAGGGGTGGCAAAAAAAGCTCATACCTCGATTGTGACTCGTACTTAACTCGTTTGTTACTGGATTGAGCCGTTAACGAGTCAGTTTGCCACTAGCTCGGTGCAGAATTAATGAGTTCAAGCTGAAGTCTATCTTGCTCACCAGCTCAAGAGGTAGCTCGGTTAGACATTAATTTGTAAATTTGTATGAATTTGTGTATATTTTATATTGTTTAGTTTGATTTAGCTCGATCCAACAAATTTATAAAATTCATTTTCTTCTGAAAACAAAATCCAGTCAAATTCAATAAGCTAGCTCATCAGCTCAAGAGCTAGCTTGAGCTAACTTGTCACGATTTTAAGTTAAAATTTTATCTCAGATACTCTAAATCCAGCTCACTTAACTGTAATTCAGTTCAAAATTAACAAACTGAGCTGAAACCTAACTCGTTGCAACCCCTACTTGCATGATAATTGATGCAATTTAACGAGCTAGAGCCTAGCTCGTTGCGACCCCTACTTGCATGATAATTGATGCATTTAATGGAAATTATCCAGTTACCATCGTCCATGGAGCCCAGCGCGTTTGACATAAAATAGGATATCAATTTGCTACTTTTTTATAAGAAAAGCAGTTTGCTGCTTTTCCGAATCTAACCGTTCAAAATTTTATATTCACATATCTCTATGAAGAAACCCTTTTATACACAAATTTCAACAAATTTGAACAGTTAGATTCAGACAACAAATTTGAACGGTTAGATTCAGAAAAGCAGCCTGCTGCTTTTCTTATAGAAAAACAGCAGATTTGATTCCCATAAAATAAGGCAAAAACAAAATGTAATAATCAAAAGAAGAAAGGACCAATGACATGGCAATAGAGCTTTTGAAGTGTAGACATTTACACACACACATACATCGCATATATGAATGGATGGATTGATGGATTCTGGCAAGAAATTACAAGATAGCAAAGGTGGTACAATTTTTTTTTATTTAGCATTTGTGGTCACTATCACTAGGTTATGAGAAGAGGCAATGTCACGAGGCTGATCTGACATGCATCACATTGTATGGTCAAAAGGAGTACTAACTGCTCTCTATTTTGATTTTAGAGCAAAGGGTACGTCTTCTCAAAACATTTGCCGTGCCCATGAAACTTCACATGCTTCTCTACCCCACTATCTTAAATTGTATTTTTGTTTTTTGTTACCCCTTTTTTTGTGGCCTTCCGTGCATTGGCAATTTTTAATGAGTGCGGCTAATATGATATCGGTGTCACATAATACTAACTTTAAAATTGACTGAATAGACTTCAAACAACTAATTCAAATCATTCAAACAAATATACTTTATGAGTGATGTGTTTACATGCAAATCATTTATATTTTCAAGTTATTTTAGTATCAAATCAAGTGGTAAAAATGTTGAAAAATGAATGTATTAAAACTAACTTAAAAATTACCACATTTGACCGCTTGACTTGATATCAAATAAATTCAAAATGTTATAAATTTTACATGTAAACGGACAACTAATGAAGTAAATCGGTTTGAACAGTTTGGATTCTCTATTTGAAGTCAATTCGATAGATTTTGGAGTTGGTATTATGTAGACGGAAATGACATTGATATTATACTAGCCAGACTCTTCTTTAATTTATGGCAGAGTCAGGATTTTTAGGAGTGTGGCAAATTTTTTTACTAGTCTGACTAGTGTGTTGTGAATTAACTAATTTAAACTGTGAATTGTTTAGGAGTAGAGTAGATAACAATTCAATTGTACATAGATCTATATTTGAATTTCAAAATTCAGAAGATTTAATGTAGCTTCACTATTGTTTTTAATTTGCATATGCAACAATTTATGAAATAACACGAGATGTGTTATGAACCACACGACAAGCTGAGTAAATAAATTTTGTTAATAATATTTATTGTTTTTTTTTTATTTAATTTGGATGTTTTAAGAGTAGTAGTGTAATTTTTTGTTGCAATTTCAATCCGAAAAAAGTTAAATTAAGAAGCAAGAATATGAATTCATGTCATGTCATATAAAACTTGCGTCTCCAAATATTGTCAAACGTTTTATGAAGTGAATAAACCTTCGAGCCTCCAAACAATTTAGGAATATTCTTATTATAAATTTTTGCTGTTTTACCATATTTCCTTAGGAAGAATGTTTAATATGTTGATTATTTTAATATTGAAATTGCTATTTTTTGCTATTTATATATGTGAATTGTACAACCTCATGTCTAGCACAGTTGGTTACAAAAGGTGTACAATTCTTATGTCTAGCACAGTTGGTTACAAAAGGAAGGCACATGGTCTATTCAGAAGAGACATCTAATGAAATTAATATCAAAATTTAAGGAAGTTCTTATTTCAAAAAATAATCTATGTGATATAATCATTTCAAAACAATCGATATAAAATTTAAAGTTTATTTTATTTTCTTAACACTTTCACTTTTCAACTATATCAAAACAATCTAACTGACTTTTGCCTTTCACCGCCCTTTTCAAAATATACAATTCCACCATTATTGAATTCTTCTCTCTTGAAACCTTTGGGAAGGCTTCATTTGTTCTAGAATTTTATATAGAAGACCTCCAAACACAAAAAATAAGACATATTTCCCTGTCACTCAAAACAACTAACAATTGAATGCCACAAAATGAGAGAGAAAGTTGCTCATAAATACACAGATCTTAAAAATATTTTTTACATATTAATTTTTTGTTTTAACCTCTAATTGTGTTGTATTGTACAAAACAAATTAACAGAAAACAATGAGTTAGCAAAATGTGACCGCAAACTTTCTAATTACAAAGAATATCAATTTTGTGGTAAGAAAAATATGTAAATAAAGAATCACTGTAAATTCTCTTTCAAAAAAAAAAAAAACTTTTGCTTGGATATTTTCATTTTAGCGAATGCGTTGGAAATCATCCTAAAATATTTGTGCTTAGACATTTAATTTTTTTTATTCTACTAATATGAATCTGAGATTATGAATTAATGCTCTACCTTTGGTTTTGTCAAATCACTCTTCTACCGACTCGTCACACAAAAGACAACATAGATTGAAGATGCATTGCAAATCCAGTTGCAGAGGGAGTTGGTACAGTTTCACGTTTTGACCTGCGCAACCATGAATGAACTAACGATTTATTCCGATCTGGTGCTTGAATTTGCTGCTAAATGGTGGACTTATTAATACAAACCCAGCAATTGTTAATTGTTTGGATTCTTTTACATGTCAGAAAAACCTTATTTAAGAAATCATTTTTAGTAGACTTTCTCAACTCATACACCCTCAAAAGTCGTTTGATCTTACTTTTACCTATTGCCTTTATTATTTTATTTTGTTATTCTATACTTTGTAGCACCCTCTAACTTGAATTTTTTTTTTTAGAAACCATGATTAGAAAAAGTTTTCTTTTATGAAACCAACATGATTATTATTATTTTTTTTTACAAACACCATAAGGACCGAAATATTATTTCGGTAACGAATTTTTTTTTGGGACCGAAATGGCAATTCGGTCCTATGTATTTTAACAATTTTTCAACGTATTGTTTTCTCAAAATATGTAAAAATGGCGGAGACTGAAATGTTATTTTGGTCCGAAAAAAGAGAGACTAAAATGATATTTCGGTTCTTATAATTTTTGTAAAAGAAAAAAAGTAACCATGTTGGTTTCATATTTTTTTTCTTCTAAGTATGGTTTATATAAAAAAAAATCCTCTAACTTACCACCTTTATTTTACAAAAAAAATATAATAATAACATAAATAAGGCAAATTGAGCAGTTAGGTAACAGGTGCTTAGGTGACAAGATAAAGATATAAGCATGTTAGGCAATGGGGGTGGGGCTAAAATATATAATGCCTAGTACTATATATAAATATGTCGATAATTGAATGTATTGTCTTTTCCATATGAGAAGAGAAATCATACAAAAAATTTCTCTATATTCTAGGTCCCAATAATGTCTCTTGAATGACCTATCCTTAACAACCTGGCATGGAGAGAAATGTAATCCCAAATGCAGAATAGTCAGGTACTAAGTTGTACTGCCAATTAATGGATTGGACCATGCATATATCGGGTCGGACTTTGTTTACCTTACCCGTTACATTTTTAGTACCATTAAAACTGGCTTTGAGCCTTTGACTTGATGGATCATATCTTGTTGCCAAACTCTGCTGTTGCTGAATAGTGAATATGAAGTCTTATTTCCTCTCAAGTTTGATATATTATTTTCCCTTTCAAGAAAGTTAAGAAAGATATATGATGGCATTTTTCAATTTGAATCAAAGGCGGACGGTGGGAAATGATATACTCTGCGGAGTTTTTTCATGCGGAGCTTTTAATCCGGTCCGTTCATTTTGGATCTGACATACCGGATTAAAAGTTCCGCAAATTTTGAGATTTTTTTTTTTAATTCAGGCAAGATCTGATATGATCTGTTCGATTCGAAATAAACGGACTAGATTAAAAGCTCCGCACGGAAAAACTCCGCAGAGGATACGCTTCCGGACAGTGGAGCTAGGAGCTCTTTGAATTTTGACATTTTTGGGAGATCCATAAGTTTGAATCAATTTTATTTATTTATGATTAAAATAAGAATAAATTCATTGGATTCAGATTGTTAAGTAGAATTAGAAGTCCAAACATTACAAGTTAGAAGCCACAACAATGAAAATTGTAATTTAAAATATTATTTTTTATCTAGCACTCAATTAGCTAATGTGTTTGAACCGATTAGTTATTTTAATCTGATTTACGTATTTTTTGCTACTTCCTCTAACGAAAATACTAAATCTACCCCTGATTTGAACCGACCCAGCATGTGAAACGGATTGGGTATGAACCGGAATTTTGGTTGGTCTAAATTAGGTCTAATTAGGTCACCAATGAAATCAATCAAAATACCTGATCCTACTTATGGGACCACATAAAATTTCCAAAAATAAACAATAGTCATAGATTTCAGACAGGTTTATTTTAAGTTATTTTACCAACACAGTCAGCACAAGCACAAGAAAACGAGCTGGATATTCTCTTTAGAGAGAGGTCAATAAAAGCATTGGATCCTTTCACTAATTAATTGATCGCTTTGTATAAAAATGTGGTGTCACCAAAGGCGAGACAGGAAGATGACATTACAATTAAAGCTTTATAACCTTTGTCTTCAAAGAGAAGGCTTGTAACAAGACAGCCCAAAATTTTGTTTGATTTCTTCTGACAAGTAGTGCCTTAATTTCAAACCAAGGCACTGACAGGTTTTTTTTTTTTTTTTTTTTTTTTTTTTTTTTGAGAAAAAATTGACAGGTTACCTACAAAGTCCATAATAAAACCATTCTAGTTCAAACTCTGATTTTCTTTTTCTTTTTTGGATTTTGTCAGACTTGCATTTTAGAAGCACCTAAATTTACACACAAAGAAAGAACAAATATAATTCAAGTTTGAACTGCTTATATAATGTATTATGTTTTAGATGTCTGGAGATATGATTTATAAAATAGGCAACTTCATGGTGGCTAAAGGAAATATAATAGTTGAGATCCTCTCTAGCTGAGAACAAGGTACATATTAACTTCAACTGTATGATTTTTATCAGTGACCTGAGCCACAAATTTTATCTTGAAAAATCAAATGGCTGAGGATTGAGACTAGAGCCGGCTGATATAAAAATTGAATCTGGTTTGTGCAAGAAATAGAAAAATAAAAGAAATTGGGCCTAGATAGGCTGATAATTAAGCCCAATAAACAGTTGGCCCACTCTATGAATATTTCATATCAGGCCAAGATCGGATTCACGTCTTAGGATTTTTTTTTTAAGTTAGTGGCTTTAAAGATTCACACCTTAGAAATTGAAAGTGTCTTTTTAAAAATGTGCGAGCAAGAATTTCTTTAATAGAACATGAACTGAGAATTTGATATTAGTTAATTAGGCCCAACAAAAAACAAGCCCGTAAGAAATCCGTCAAGGATGCCCCATATATGAAATTATGAACTATGCAATATCATGAAGAGTGTGTTTTCATTGGCAATTTACGAAGAGTTCAAATTATCTAATATATTTAGATTCAACTATGTTAATTTATGAGAGGAAGCGATGTTCCAACAATAGCCTGGACAGTACGGGCCAGAAGAGAAATCATGTACAGTTAAAAGAAACAGCCCAATTAAAAAGGATCTGATGGGAGACAAGCTTAGCATCAATACACTGACAAAGAGGATCCACAATAAGGGTGGCAAGGAGCTGCTAAAGAACGAGTTAGGACTCACTCGTAATTAGCTTATTTGTAGATCAAGTTGAGCGAGCGAGTTTTGAGTTTTAGGCTTCGAGCTAAAACTGTTACTCAAAACTAACTCGTGGCTTGTTCGAGCGAGCTGAACTAGCTCGTTATTAACGAGATAGGATTATAGGAATCATTGAATTCTATCCATAATATTGAATCAGACTCAATAAATCTTATCTTTCTATATTTATTGGAAATGAGACACTCTTTATATTTCTGTACTTGTGAATTTAATAATTGTTATAGATAACACTCTCCGTTGAGAAAAGACTTATCAGAGTACTTGAGGGAAAGTTTATCAGTTTGTTTACTTCGTGAAAATTATAAATTCTTTATTTATGACAGGATATAAATACTGAATCATTTCAATGGTGCTTCTTGATCTTTTTTTTCAACCATTAGAAAGGATAGTGGAGGAATCTATTATTGTTAGAAGAGCGACAGCTCACTAGATTCGTATTAGAATTTCTCACCTTCCAAGAATATTTTTCCCTTCGTGTTAATTCATCTATCCATTTTGTTAGATTATTATTTTTACTTCTAATTTTTCATGTCTCTAAGTGTCTGTTACAAATCAATTTTACTAATATGTTTTGTACTCTACTAAATTGATTTGTGCAAAATGTGCTTAAGAGCGGATTTAAGACTAAATCATATGTACAATTTTAAAATTCTAATTATGTGTATTAAAATTTAATTTAATTTTTTTTTATATAATTTAGTCTTCCTCGTAAAATGACAAATGCGTGCTTGTAGCCTAGTGGTTGGAGTTTTACTGAGTGTTTGTTAGGTTTTGGGTTCAACTTTCAAGTGACTATATATATATATATTTTTTCTTTGTCTTTTTGCATATTATGTATTTTATAATTTAGCCTTTTCTATTCAAATTTTCTAGTTTCGCTTCTGTTTATTTTGAGTATGTTAATTTGAGACGATTATTCTCAAGGACTTTCATATTTTATGTCTATAACCGAATTTGTTTCCATATTTTAAAGACAATAACAGGCAAAAGAATTTCAATGCTTTGTTTTTTTCTTCGTCTAAACTATAGTTTCATTATTAACAATCAAAATTCAACATTTTGAAGAATAACAAAGTTCGGCACTAAGCATTCATGATATATTTAGTTTCTCTACTGAAGTTAAATGCCAATAAAATACGAGTCTTAAATAAAACATCTGAGTAATCATGTGGTTCAGCCTCTCTGTTTTTTTTTTTCTTTTCTTTTTTGTTGTTGAAAGGTTCAGCCTCTTTCTTAGCATTGCAAGTAAACGGTTTGATATTTTCATGCACGTACAGTGACACCCTGTGCAAACAGTTTGTGCCGAATGAATAAAATTATATATATATATTGGATCGGACTGTTGATTCCGATTTTTTTTAAAAATGTTACAAACTAAACCCTCTTTCTGTTTTCGTATCTTGTTCATCATTTTCAAATAATTCAATCAAAGACTAATTCGTGGTTTAGATAGAATATCTTTTTTTTCATAATTTCAATAATAAATTAGTGTAATAGTAGATTCACAAAAAATATGGGAGGAATAGTGCGTTATTTGTACACTTCATCATATATAAAATAATATAATGAGGTGCTGAAATAAAAGTGAGAATCTATATAGAGGTATTATTCAGAAATAAATTTTTAATAAACTGGGGGTGGCGTGAAACTTAATTAAACAATAATAGTAAAATACTCATTACTTCATTCATTCATTATGACACAGAAATATATGTACAAACAAACTAATAGTATAGCTTGCTTGTAGCAATCAATACATGGAAAACAGTTGGGCTAAGATTGTTTTTCTCCATCACTACACACCATTTCAATACATCATCTTAGCCTTGTTTTATTTTGGCACGCTCTTAATTTAAGTAATTAACACACACAAATTCATCAGATCACAGTACCCACACAGAAGACAGATAATTAATAGAAGCTCTCAATCATATCTGAATTTTGATGCTTATAATGAAGGTATCACATGTTAATTGCATCCGCATGAGGTGCAGCTGCAGTTGGAACCACACTTGCAATTGTTCTCGCCCGCTTCTGTTGCCATCTCAAATCCTCCAAATTCACTTCAATTAAAAATTTTAGTTTAGTGAGCAAAGAAAAATAAGATAAAATAAGGGTTATTTTTTCCAAATTAATTAAAACAAAATATTTTAAAAAAAAATATGAATATTGATTACCTCTGGGCAGGACCGAAACCAATGATCATAGTTTCTGTGGTGGTGATCTTCTCGTCCAAGTCCATGGACCTCTTCCTGCATATCAAATCAACCCAAATTCTAACTCAAATGCTTATTCACTTGCAGATGTAATTAATATAAGGGAGAAGCATATTGCAATTAATTAATCTTAATTTCACGGGAGAAAAAAAAAAGCCATGATTTTCCTAATTTCTTGCTCAACTAAATCATATTTTTTTTTACCAAGAAAATTAAGAAAAAAGTGGAGTGTTAAAATAAAATAAAATAAACAGACCCGCATTTGCAGTTGCCGCAAGAGCAGTTGCTTCCACAAGAGCAAGACATGTTTAATTAGGTTGATTTAGAATTAATTAAGAGGAAATTGCTTGATTGTTTGGTTTTTGTAAAGACCTAGGAAATTATGCATGTATTTATAGGCAGAGAGGAAGAGGTGCCTGGGACATCATCGTCCACGTGTCGCAATCTCGTTTGTGGTGCTAAGACGACTTTTTATGAGATGGAGTATATATGCACTCAACTGCTCATCCAACGACCAAAATTAAATTATTGTAGCAATTAAAATACATATAAAATGAATGAATGATATAATGAAATCTGTCTTCTTTTCATTTCATGAAGACTATTTCTTTATGAAGATTTTTTGGATCTATTGTCTATTAGATTTGCATCTTATCACTTTCAGAAATTTATTTATAAATTATTTTGTTATTTTATTGCAAATTTATTATTACAAGTTACTTCAAGAGGAAGAAAAGATAACAAAGGGATGACTTAAATTTATTATTGCAAGTTACTAGGTTGTTTAAAAATCACAAACCTAAGCTAGGTCAAATATTAAATATTCAACAAGTGGTGACGACTTAAATCTTGATCATTTTTCTGATTTACAACAACATAAATCACGAATCTAAATTAAGTCGCAGCCATTATTAAAGATTCAATAGCTGGTGATGACTCAACTCCTCACATTATTATTTTTTGTTTCAACCTAATTTTATTTAGTCTTATTGACCAAATTTGTATACTTGAATAATCTGTCTAGATCTATATTCAATAAGACGGATATATGCAACTTTTTTTTTCATTAGTTTATAATTCGGTACAACCGTATAGGTATACATATGTAGCAAATAAACATTAGCTTGCAACTTTGGATAAGAATACATGTAAAATCAGTTCATAGTTGCTATTTTTAGAAATATTGACAAACGTAAAATCATATGGATAACATTTCATTGTCTAAATGCGCAATAAATATGCAACATTATTATATTATTTTTTTATCATATTTTGTGATATTAAATACATCTTGTATAGTTCATTAGTATTTTCACTTATTTATCATATTTTTTTACTTTAATTGAGGAAGAGTTTTCAGTTTGTTTACTTCGTGAAAATTTTAATTTTAATTTTTTTTAGGATAGGTATAAATACTTAATCATTTCAAATTTTTAATAGTGCTCCTTGATCTTCTTTTTTTCAACCATTAGAAAGGATAGAGGAGGAATTTATTATTGTTAGAAGCGACGGCTCACTAGATTCATATTAGAATTCTCCACCTTCCAAGAATATTTTTCCCTTCCTATCCATTTTGTTAAATTATTATTTTCACTTGTATTTTTTCATGTCTCTAACCGTCCGGCCATTTTTATTTATACCCAAAAAACAAAACTTAATTTTAAAAATAACCATCAGTTCAGTTTTTTTTCAAAAATACCCTAAGCGCCAGATCTACGGGCGATTTCCCTAGGGACCAAACCGCCAGAACTACGGGTGGTCACCCTGGGGACCAAACCCCCCCCCCCCCCCCCCACACACACAGGCGGTCTTTTTTTTATTTTTTTTATTTAGAGATTTGAGTATTTTAATTTAAATAATGTTGTAAAAAAAGTTTTCTTGTTTATAGTGTATACCAAAAAAATAAGACAATTAATAAATTTATGAAGTGATGTCGTTGCTCTTTATAACTTTGACTTTATTTGTCAGTTAGATATTACAAGTTTAAATATAACACTAATGAAGGACTTGGCCTTTATTCAAAAATTTCTAAGCTCTGACAGCTTGTTGATCTTTCTATTTTTATTTTTATAATATATGTATAATATATACATATATACATATACACATAGAGGTGGGCTACAGTGAGTTGCGAAGTAAAACGCGTTTCTACTTCACGCCGTATTTTTATTTCAAAGTTCAAACGACCAATCTGAACCGTTAGATGTTTAATCCATATTGAAATGTGCTTGGAGACCAAATTTTACATTTTTTGGAATTTTTTTACTATTTATTAAGTATTTTTTAAAATTGCTATTTTGCTGTGAATAGTGAAAAACAGTAAAATTTTCTGGACCATCAGATCGCGACTTTCAAAATTTCTTAATAAATAGTAAACAAATTTCAAAAGATGTAAAATTTAGTCTCCAAGAAAATTTCAATATGGAGAACAAAAAGAACGGTTCGGATTGACATTTTGAGTTTTAAAATCGCAAAATATGAGCATGAAATAAAATAGTCACTTCACTTCGCAACTCACCATAGCCTATCTCTATACACATAAACACATACACATATACACATATACACATATACATATATATATACATACATACATAGATACACACACACACACACACACATACATATACACATATACACATATACATATACATGTGTATATGTATACACATGAATTTTGAAAAGTCGAATATTGAGCTGTAGCACGGGAGGCCTCTATGCAACCCATAGCACCGTAGCCAAGTCCTATATATATATATAGAGAGAGAGAGAGAGAGAGAGAGAGATGGGCTATGGTACATTGCAATGCATGAACCCCCTCATGCATTGGACAATAAATCATGGATTTAAAATCCAAACAACCAATCCGAACCGTCCATCTTGCTCTTCATATTAATATGTGCTTGGGGACCAAATTTTACATTTTTTGGAATTTTTTTACTATTTATTAAGCAATTTTTAAATTCGCTGATCTGATGGTCCAGAAAATTTTACTGTTTTTACTGTTCACAACAAAACAGCAATTTTCAAAAATTCTTAATAAATAGTAAAATAATTCCAAAAAATGTAAAATTTGGTTTCCAACCACATTTCAATATGGATTAAATATCTAACGGTTCAGATCGATCATTTAGACTTTAAATATGTGATTTATAGTGCAATGCATGAGGGGGTCTATGCATTGCAATGCACCATAACCCATCTCTCTCTCTCTCTCTCTCTCTATATATATATATATATATATATATATACATATATAGGTTTTGGCTAATATGCTACGGGTAGCTAAGAGGCCTCCGTGCTACGGCTCGGATTTTGAGTTTTCAAAATTCTAACGGTCGATCCGAACCGTTCATCTTGTTCTCCATATTAATATGTGCTTGGAGACCAAATTTTACATTTTTCTGAATTTTTTTACTATTTATTAAGCCACTTTGAAAATCTCTGATCCAACGGTAGTTTCTGGTTTTACTGTTGGGTTAAGCCACCGTTGGATCAGGGGTTTTCAAAGTGGCTTAATAAATAGTAAAGAAATTCAGAAAAATGTAAAATTTGGTCTCCAAGCACATATTAATATGGAGAATAAGATGAACGGTTCGGATCGACTGTTAGGATTTTGAAAACTCGAAATCCGAGCCGTAGCATGGAGGCCTCTTAGCTACCCGTAGCACCGTAGCCACGTCCTACATACACACACACACACACACATATATGTATATACATATAGATATAGATATATATCTATATCTATATCTATATGTATATACATATATGTGTGTGTGTGTGTGTGTGTACAGAGTTGGGCTATGGTGCATTGCAATGCATGGAGGGGTTTGTGCATTGGACCATAAATCTAAAATTCAAAATTCAAATGGATGATCCAAACTGTTCATCTTGTTTTCCATATTAATATGTCCTTGGAGACCAAATTTTACATTTTTATGAATTTTTTTACTATTTATTAAGTATTTTATAAAATTGTTGATCCAACGGTGGCTGCTGATTTTACTGTTTTGTTAAGGCACCGTTGGATCAACAACTTTGTAAAATACTTAATAAGTAGTAAAAAAATTCAGAAAAATATAAAATTTGGTCTCCAAGCACATATTAATATGGAGAACAAGATGAACGGTTTGGATCGGCCATTTGGATTTTGAATTTTAGATTTATGATCCAATGCACCAACCCCTCCATGCATTGCAATGCACCATAGCCCAACTCTATATATACATATATATATGTATATATAGAGGAGGGATCAAGTTACAACTTTTTTTGAGTTACAACAAGCATTATTTACATTTTCAAAGTCCAAATCGTCGATCTAAACCGTTAGATGTGATCTCTACAATAAAATGTGCTTGGAGACCAAATTTTATATTTTTTGGAATTTTTTTACTATTTATTAAGATGGGTACAAAATTCAATGGTATGAATTTGACTAGTTTTTGTACCCACCTTAATAAATAGTAAAAAAATTCCAAAAAATGTAAAATTTGGTCTCCAAGCACATTTTATTGTAGAGATCACATCTAACGGTTTGGATCGACAATTTGGACTTTGAAAATGTAAATAATGCTTGTTGTAACTTGTTGTAACTCAAAAAATGTTGTAACTTGATCCCCCCTCATATATATATATATAGGTTTTGGCTAATATGCTATGGGTAGCTAAGAGGCCTCCGTGCTACGGCTCGGATTTCGAGTTTTTTAAATTCTAACGGTCGATCCCAACCGTTCATCTTGTTCTCCATATTAATATGTGCTTGGAGACCAAATTTTATATTTTTCTGAATTTTTTTACTATTTATTAAGCCACTTTGAAAATCGCTGATCCAACGGTAGTTTCTGGTTTTACTGTTGGGTTAAGCCACCGTTGGATCAGGGGTTTTCAAAGTGGCTTAATAATTAGTAAAGAAATTCAGAAAAATATAAAATTTGGTCTCCAAGCACATATTAATATGGAGAACAAGATGAACGGTTGGGATCGACCGTTAGAATTTAAAAAACTCGAAATCCGAGCCGTAGCACGGAGGCCTCTTAGCTACCCATAGCATATTAGCCAAAACCTATATATATATATATGAGGGGGGATCAAGTTACAACATTTTTTGAGTTACAACAAGTTACAACAAGCTTTTTTTAAAATTTGAAAGTCCAAATCGTCGATCCAAACCGATAGATGTGATCTCTACAATAAAATGTGCTTGGAGACCAAATTTTACATTTTTTGGAATTTTTTTACTATTTATTAAGATAGGTACAAAAACTAGTTAAATTTAGACCATTGAATTTTGTACCCATCTTAATAAATAGTAAAAAAATTCCAAAAAATATAAAATTTGGTCTTCAAGCACATTTTATGTAGAGATCACATCTAACAGTTTGAATCGACGATTTGGACTTTCAAATTTAAAAAAAAGCTTGTTGTAACTTGTTGTAACTCAAAAAATGTTGTAACTTGATTCCTCCTATATATATATATATATATATATATATATTGTATTGGACAATTGATTCCGAATTTTTTATTTTTTAAAAAATGTTAAAATCTAACCCCTCTTTCTGTTTTCAATTAAATGTCTGTTCGTGGTTCAGATAGAATATCTGTTTTTTTTTTCATAATTCAAATAATAAATTAGTGTAATAGTAGTTTCACAAATAATATGAAAGGAATAATGCGTTATTCGTACACTTCATCATATATAAAATAATTTGCTAAGGTGATGAAATAAAAATGAGAATATAGAGGTATTATTCAGGAATAAAAATTTAATAAACTGGGGGTGGCATGAAACTTAATTATACAATAATAGTAAAATATTGATTAATTCATTCATTCATTATGACACACAAACACATGTACAAACAAACTAATAGTATAGCTTGCTTGTAGCAATCAATACATAGAAAACAGTTGGGCTAAGATCGTTTTCTCCATCACTACATGCCATTTCAATACATCCATCTTAGCCTTGTTTTATTTTGGCACGCTCTTAATTTAAGTAATTAACACACATAAATTCATCAGATCACAATACCCACACAAAAGACATATAATTAATTGAAGCTCTCAATCATATCTGAATTTGGATGCTTATAATGAAGGTATCATTTTTTAATTGCATCCGCATGAGGTGCAGCTGCAGTTGGAACCGCACTTGCAATTGTTTTCGCCCGCTTCTGTTGCCATCTCAAATCCTCCAAATTCACTTCAATTAAAAATTTTAGTATAGTGAGCAAAGAAAAATAAGATAAAATAAGGGTTATTTTTTTCAAATTAATTAAAACAAAATATTTTTAAAAAAATATGAATATTGATTACCTCTGAGCAGGACCGAAACCAATGATCATAGATTCTGTGGTGGTGATCTTCTCATCCAAGTCCATGGACCTCTTCCTGCATATCAAATCAACCCAAATTCTAACTCAAATGCTTATTCACTTGCAGATGTAATTAATATAAGGGAGAAGCATATATGCAATTTATTAATCTTAATTTCACGGGAGAAAGAAAAAAACAAGCCATGATTTTCCTAATTTCTTGCTCAACTAAATCATAATTTTTTCATTTATTTTTTTTTCGAAGAAAATTAAGGAAAAAATGGAGTGTTAAAATAAAATAAAATAAACAGACCCGCATTTGCAGTTGCCGCAAGAGCAGTTGCTTCCACAAGAGCAAGACATGTTTAATTAGGTTGATTTAGAATTAATTAAGAGGAAATTGCTTAATTGTTTGGTTTGTGTAAAGAGCTAGGAAATTATGCATGTATTTATAGGCAGAAAGGAAGAGGTATGTGGGACATCACCGTCCACGTGTCGCTATCTCGTTTGTGGTGCTGACACGACTTTGTAGGAGTTGGATTATATCTGCACTCAATTACTCATCCTGTCATCCAACGACAAAAATTAAATTATTGTAGCAATTAAAATACATATAAGATGAATGAATGATATAATGAATTTGTCTTCTTTTCATTTTTTGAAGACTTTATTTCTTTATCAAGATTTCTTGGTTCTATTTTCTATTAGATCACGCATGCAAGTTAATTTTGCATCCTGTCACTTTCAGAAATTTATTTATAAATTATTTTGTTATTTTATTGCAAATTTATTATTACAAGTTACTTCAAGTGGAAGAAAAGATAACAAAGGGACGAAGAAAAGATAACAAAGGGACGACTTCTTAATTTCCATTTGCAAAATCCAGCTATATATATAGCAAAGAATTTTAGTTCATCTAATTGGTAACAGTTTTAATTTCTAACTTCTAATTTACTAGGTTGCTACCTCAAGTAATTAGGTAAGATCTATTATCAACCATTTTTTTTAAAACAAAAAAAAAGAAATCACAAACCTAAGCTAGGTCAGTATTAAATATTCAGCAAGTGGTGACGACTTAAATCTTGCCATTATTAAAGATTCAATAGCTAGTGATGACTCAACTCCTCACATTATTCTTTTTTGTTTCAACCTAATTTTATTTAGTCTTATTGATCAAATTTGTATCCTTGAATAGTTTGCATAGATCTATATTCAATAAGACGGATACAATGCAATGAAACATGTAACTGTCAATTAGAGTTTATAAATATAAGGCATATGGAACAATTTCTGCCCTTCGTCTAATAGCCAGTTCAATGCAATCCGATAGAGCCTAAATTTTATCTGATCACCTCTTCTATATGATTTTTTTTTTTTGAAGGCCTAGCAGAGGCTGCTAGGTGAATTTCATTAAAATAAAAAGGGTTACAACAGGCTGCCTATATTCCAACAGTAGCATACAGACGTAGAGCTTATAGTGAAAGATAATAATTAGTACAACTACAACAACAACCAAAAGAATAAGAATAATAAATTATAGCAACTACTAAGCAAAGTTTAAGTCAACTGCTCTTCTATATGATTGAATCTGCACTTGGACAGTATTTGAAACGGGAAAAAAAAAAGGGTTATTGAACCTATATCAGCTGTTATTTTAGCTGAACAAATAACACGATTTTTCAATGGGTTTAGTAAGCACTTAAAAAATTTGAAGGCCCAACCAACCGATATTTAAGCCCAACAGAGCCCAACCCACCGATATTTAAGCCCAACAGTAAGTAGGCCGACTTATTGAATAATATAATATTTAAAATTGGTAATGCCTGATTTTGGATTTGGATTTGGATTTTAAAGGGCATAACTATTTTTTTTTTTTTTAAATTCGGATTAATTGCGCCGAAATAAGTAAGCCTTTTAAGGGTGTTTCGTAGTTTCGGGCTAGAGGAGAGAGGTAAATAAATTTATCAGCAATTTATTTTTATTCACTTTGTAAGGTTCAATAAGTATTTATTTTCAACTATAATAATTTTATTCATAAGATGGTTCAAACATCTCTATTTGTTGTGATTTCACTATCTTTAATAACCGTTAAAATTGCCAACTTATATAGTTAATCCATTGCGAATGATCCCAACCTCAAAATAAAATCATAATATTAATCCTTATCAATTTTCTATGCTGATCGTAAAAGAAAAAAAAAAACTTTCACAATTTGATTATTGTGATCAGGAAGAGTACTTTGAAGTTATCAAGTTATGAGGATCAAATCTAAATAAGAGTTATTATATAAAATTTTCGTGTTGTGAGTGAGGATCATTTTACACTACTTGTAACATTTTACTATAAATTATATAGAAAAATAAGATTCAAATAATTTTTTTTTTTAAATAGAGGTTAATTGACCCCATTCATACACTATGGCTTAGTCTGTCATGTTGATAGACATAGACTTCTAGAAATTTATCAAATTAATTTTTTTGTCGGTCATACACTATGGCTCCGCCTCTGATTTTGATAGACGTCAAGACTTCTAAAAATTTATCAAAATACTTTTTTTTTCATTGATTTTTGCAATCTCTTAATTTCTTTGAAAACAAATGTCATAACTCATAATTGTTTGTTTGCAAGCAAAAGGTAACATAAATCATACTTAATAACTCTAGTATTTGGGCATTTTGACTTTTATAAAAAAAAATTCTAAAGATTTAAAAAAATAAAGACATGATAAGACTATAAAAAAACGCTTAAGACATCTTTTAGTCAATTTGCCACACACCACACACCACACACCTAATATCTCCTTTTAGTCACAACTGAATCATTGTTCCAACTGCCAACTATATACAATTATACATCAATAGAGAATATAAAAAAAAAAAAACAATAAAAGAGATATTAAACGAAGACGAGCGTAACAAAGTCAAGAAGATACTAAAAAAAAACACTACAGAGATTCTTCCTATTCACCTCCCGTTGTTATCTTCTTGTAACTCTCAAGGAGAGAGAAGTTTCTCTCTCACCTTGCTTCTTTCTCTTTATTGACCTTTTTTTTATTCCAACTCAGCAACACACTCATCAAGTGATAAGATTTGATGAGTTGGAAACCCTGTACAAAGTTTGGATTGACGCCAATATTTGTCATCGTGTTATACATTATAAATTTATAATAAACTCGCTCCAGCTAATTTTCTGGAATTTTCAGAATTAAATGCACTGTTGTCTCCTATATATTCAAGGAATGTTCAAGCGGTGCAAAGAAAATTAAGCAATCATTTTTGGGGGCTTTGCTTAAATTTTAAGAAAATGATTAGGAGAATTCGAAATAGAGGAAGTCGAGACAGAAAATTTCAGAATAAATATTAAAAAAAAAATTCTTATCGTCCAATTAATTAAGGATCAATATGGATGTATTTTGATAACCGATTTGAATTTACATAAGGATCGATATCAAATTATTTGTTGTAAATTGTAATGTATGAAAACTAACATATAACACATGCAACTTTTATGTTATCTCATCTAATATAATTCTATTTCAAAAGCTAAAAATAAATAGAGACTCGATAATAATTGTCAACGGTCGACTTCTGGTTCGCTCATCAATGAGTGGGCCGGGACTCATATTCTTTTAAATATCATTCAAGCCTGTGTTAAATATAATTTTTGGTTGTGCATAATTCATATTTGATGCAAAGCAAAATTAATATTTGCAGATTTTTTTTCTTCAAATATGTAGATAAGTGAATATATTCAAAGAGGTCTCCTGGATTTTGAATTTTAATGGTGATCTATCGGTAGTAATCGACTTTTGCCATTTTCTGAAAATTTTTTTACCCTCCTTTGAATGTTATATTTGTAATTCGGGTTAAATTAGTTTTAAAATCAAAATAAATTTCTTAAATTATAATAAGTAATTAAAATTATAAATTAAAGCATAAAAAAATCACAAATCAGAGCTTTGAAAAAGACAAGTCAAAGTATTTTTTTTATCGAGTATCAAATTAATTAATGGATTTAAATCCGATTAGCTATTTAAACCTGATTCAATATTTGTTTGTCCCTGACGAAAATCCTGAATCCGCTCTTGTATTCAGGCTTTGTAGTAATTCACCTTTCTGTTTTGTACAAAGAGGTAAGGATCTTGTTTACTGGGACAATTTGAAAATTAAGAAAAATATATCGTGTCAAAACCCATCAAAACTGTAGTTAGTTCGTGACAAAGCTCATTAATAATAATAATAATAATAATAATTTATTGAACTAGGGTCTGTTTGGCTACCACTATGAACGTGGGAAAGAAAAATTAATTTTTTATTTTTCCACCCACACAGTATTTCGGCTATTCAAATTAGATCCGAATCTAAATTCATTTCTGTTTTCACCTGACAGCCAAATAGACCCTTAAAATATATACTATCCCAAAAGTATAAAACAAGGCGATGTGGTCCCGTGCATAGTAGTAGCACACTAGCACCTATGTTGCGTAGCCAAAATGATCTGATCATATTTGATTAGAGACAAATAATAAGAATTTAGCTAGAGAATATTGAATTAATGTAGGCCCTATAGATCACAGACCTATCCCTATACATAACAATAACATTCTCTTTACATATCTTGCATTGCACACAAAGAAAGCTCACCCTTGTATTGATGCAAAAGCCGAAAGGAAAATTCCATAGCCAAATTAGACATGCTATACGCCTATACCCCACGAGGGAAAGGATCACTTGTTAGTGTACTATTATCATAAACTCCACGTCTTGCCTGTGCTATGATATGGAGATGAGATCTTCTATGGCTCTTCGCTTGTAGCAATTTTTGATGATAAGATGGCACCCATCAAAATTACCTAAGAGCATCTACATTCCAGCAACTCAAATGAGTTTCTAAATAACTGTTAATTACTTTTTATAATTTAAAGTCTCTAAATTTTTTAACTCTCATATCTATAAAATTAATTTTAGAGTTTCTATTAAGCTACATCAGTCAATCATTTGTGAGCATAGAGTTTCTAAACAGTTTCTTAATAAGAAACTTTCTTGCATAATTTTTAAATAAGAAATTTTCTCAAATTAGAAACTGCCACATCATATTAAAAACTCTCATAATATCAAGGATGTAAATGCTCTAAGAAAACTTTATGGACAGAGGTTTAAGCTCTTAAATTTATGTAGAATCTTGAAAATTAAAATATTTTTTGATAAATCAATTAGTTACAGTGTTACACACATAATTTAATTTTAGGTGTATTTTATTTTTTCGAAACAAATTAATTATTACGGAAAGCAATGTATATTACAGCCTTTTAGTTTGGAAACTTCTAAAATAAACTAGTGATATGTCTAATTGAGAGAATTTTTTTTTAATGTATTATTTATATTTTTTGTGCCGCCGCCACTGCACGTCTCCAATTTCCACGTGTCTCTCCCAATAAAAGAGAAGAAAAATATTTATCTAAAACTTAGACGAGAAGCAAAATTGTTGTACATAAATTTCCTTTTCCATTTTAAAAGATAATTCAAATTCAATTCGTTTCAAGATGTTTGTAAAAAGCAATCTCTCGAAAGAAATTGTATATGCTGCTTTCTTATTCTCTTGAAAATGAATATAAAAAATTTATTAATCTCAAGATTTATTATTTACACATAAATAAAATAGAGTGAGGTTATGGTAATATGCATATTGTACAACGGTTTGCTATAAATTTATATTTATATTTTTAGAATTCAAAACAATAAACATGAACTGTTGAACATTTTAATATGAAAATGTACTTACAAACAAAATTTTGAATTTTTTGAATTCTTTTACTATTCTTTATATAGATTAAAAATTACTTGATTTCAAAATTCTCAACCACAATAAATAGTGATTTTTTTACTTCTCTAAAAAAAATATAAAATTTGGTATGCAAGTATATTTTCATATAAAAATCGTATTTAATGGTTTGAATCGACTATTTAAACTTTAAAAATAAAGATATCTCTAATATGCATATATATTAATTATACCATAGCCTCACTCGAGAAAATAATTTAAACACATAAGCCTTAGTATCCAATTACATAAACAGTAGGAAAATAGCCATAGAAAACTTCAATTATTGCGAGAGATCTCAAAGCTTAGTTTTGTCGTTGTCAAATTGTGGTCATACACAATTGGAATTGTTGTTTAGGCAGAGTTCAATGGCAATTTCCTTGAAAAGGTGATAGCATGTAGATGTCGGGTTGGGATTGGATGGATAATTTATAAAATATATTTATTGCTAACAAAAAGGCACATTTTCCTACTGTCACCGGGCCCCATGTTATTTTCCTCTTTATTACAATAACCAATTTTTTTTTTCCCCAATTTTATGCGTTGATAAATGATAACTTGCTATTGTTTATGAACGTGTCAATAGCATGATGTGCTGCGCGCATTAATTAAAGTTTACGTAACGTGTTTATATATATAACATGTACCGTTGGAATTCATTGTATTTGCCTCCTGATCGAACTTATTATTTTTGAGTTGGCAGATCAATTATTAAATTTAGATATATCTGCCACTATATCTTGAAGCGGGGTAATGATTTTAACAGACTTTGGCTCCATGCAGCGCACTGACTATAGAATCAAAACAGGGCTGCACGTGGTTTGTCCGCTGCATGAAGTCAAAACTGCTCTGTTAAAATCTTTACCCTTCAAGCGGTGTCATCCAAAAAAATGGCCTAAAATCAGCCGCGATCACGCACGTCATTTCATATTTATTACGTAAAAATTATTTTCTGCACCAATGCACTATTTCATATTCAATTAAAAATAATTTGATATCAATTTGAAAACTGAAATACTGGAGATCGTTTTGTGATTTATGTTAGAATAAAATCGACGACTCGCAGAGGCGGATCTACAGTGTTCCAGGGGCAGCTTTCCTTTTTAGATTTTGAGTTTTAGTGAAATTCGGAATGTTCTTATTGATTTTGCTTTTCTTTAGAATTTTTTTTTACCCCTCTCTGAATATTTAAATTGTATTAGAATAAAATTAAAATATATTTTTTAAAATTATAAGTCAGAGTATTAAAAAGTACAAGCTAAAGTAATATTTTTTATTGAGTACTTAATCAATTAATGAATTTAAATCTAATTAACTATTTAAATCCGATTCGATATTTTTTTTTACCTCTAACGACTCAGATCACATTCTACACGGTCAGGTATTGCACTCAATCTGCAATGCCATAAAAAATATCTTCTTTGAGCCTATGTAATTCTGGAATATTTTGTCCAAACTCTTAATAGTTCGAGATATTTGTCGAGTCCAAACCCGATTTCTGCCAAAAAAAAAAAAAGTAAAATAAACTTCAAAGTTTAAACAATAATACATTTTTTTTATTCTAGAAAAAAAATATCTTGTGAGGTGATCATGACTTTTGAGTTGAGGTAATGCAATGATTACATGAAAGCATTGTGAAAGTATTTTGTAGTCATGAAATCATTATGCTATACATATTTTAGGGAACAATATAAATGTTCAAATGATTTAATGAATATGTTATGCTAATTTATTTATATAATTTTTTCAAAGCCAACGATTCTTTCATAAATATATATAGAACGATATTGTTCAACAAATAAACTCATATATTTTTGCTTTTAAGTTAATTAGTTACTAACAATTATGTGATCATATATAGGATGTATAATAAAAATATATGTAATAATCAAGTATGATATTTGCGAAAATCAATATTAAATTGTACATTTACGGCTTCTCAAAAATTAGGACGACGGAGGAGACAAATATAACAAGGGTTATTTATCATGGAACAAAACTGTAACACTATCACTTTCGCATTTTCTAAGTCTGAATCTTATTAAATTGATTTTATAATAATCTACGAGTTTCATGAGTTTAAATTATATTATAATGATCGGTCAAGATCTCTTAAGGTGGATCACAAGTTCACAACTATAAAATTGACTTTGCAGTTTATATTTAACTCTCCAATATTACAAATCATTTATTAAAAAAATGATAATAAAAAATTTCCCTTTGATATTTATTATAAAAATATTCTAATAAATTAATCCCTCACAATATTCTACTAAAGTTGTTGCTTTATTTGATAAATTTTATGATGTCACTCAATTAGAAGCAAATCGAGAAAATTATACAAATTATACATAATTTGTAAACAAAATTTCTACATATTTTGTGTCTAAATTTACATGTAGTCATCAACTCATTCGAAGCAAATGATTTCGTACTTTTCTGAGTAATTTCATAGTTTTGACTTGAAAAATGTTTGAAAATTTTCAAACTATATATATATTGAGTGGGGTTAAAATGCACCCTCTTTTTTGTGCTCCAAACTTGCACCTTTCTCTCGTTTCTTCATTTTAAAAATTCAAATAGTTGATTTGAATCTACCAACGTAACATATTAAAATTTGCTTGGAGACCAAATTTTACATTTTTTGGAAATTTTTTACTATTTTTTCAGAATTTTTAAAAATCATCACTGTGCTGAATTTTTTATTATTGTTTAGTTTAATAAAAAATTCTGAAAAAATAGTAAAAAATTTCCAAAAAACGTAAAATTTGGTCTCCAAGCACATTTTAATATGTAGAACACATTGGTAGATTCAAATCAACTATTTGAATTTTAAAAATGAAGAAATGAGGAAAGAGTGAACGTTTGGAGCACAAAAAGGAGGGTGCATTTTAACCCCACTCATATATATTATTTATCTCGTAATTCAATAGTTGCTAGGATGACCTAGAAGGTTTAAAATCTGGTAAGCACAATATGATGAGAGAGCTCATAGCGTTCTTCACTAATTCAAATAAATCCTATATTTGCATTGAATTTTTTTGTTTTCAAAATTATTATTATCAAATAAGTTGTTTGGTGTACTATAGTTAGATAAATTCGATGAGTAAAACTAGGGTGTTATTAAGCTCACCAAAGTGTTTGGTGGACCTTAACTTCAAAATCTATCAAATCGGTTTCAAATAACGAATTCGAAATGTTGAAACCTGCATATCTTACGTGTGATGCAGCTACATGAGAAATTTTTAAACATTCAAATTAGTTTAGTATAAAGTCAATCAGTCAAAATTAGAAGGTTAATAAATTAATTTTAGTGCATTTATTTTTGAATGTTTTTTGACCACTTGACTTTATATTAAATTAATTCGAATGTTTAAAATTTTCACATACAAATTCATCACTCGTAAGGTAGGCGGGTTCCAACGGTTCGGATTCGTCATTTGAAACCGATTTGATAGATTTTGAGTTAAGCTCACCAAACACTTTGGTGAGCTTAAGAACACCCTAGTTCTACTCAAATTCGATTATTTGATTAACTACTTCATAATCTTTATGTAATTTTAATTAACGTAAAAATAATTTGTACGGTTAAACACAGTTTTAATATCAGTGATTGGAGTTATTTTCATTTTAACCGCAACATACTTTGCATGTTAAATTTCTCTTTTACAAGTTTTACTACTCTTTAGACTGTACTCCAGTAGAGAAGAAGAGACCTTCATTAAAGGAAAGGAAAGAGAGTATATAGGAAGACCGACTAGACCGTAATCAGTCTGGACTCCATCACTTGCTCCAGAAGCGGAAGGAAATTGATATTATTCAGAGGTGATGACGGTGTGTATTTTGCTAAGATTTGTTACTCCCAAATCGGAATGCATGATGACGGTGTGTATTTTGCTGAGATTTGTTACTCCCAAATCAGAATGTACGAAATACTGTTCGAAAATGACGATGCACTGATCACCTTCCTTTCCGTTCCTCTCCGCGCATTGTTTCTGAAACACAGCCTTACATAATTAGTTGTTAGTGACATTAAACATTACTGGATCGCTAACATATGGATCCAAACACCTCTCCTAAAACATCAATAATACTTGGGGAATTATTTTGTACTATTTAGTATTATTGACAACTGTGACATTGTATTGAATTCATACAAGTGGAGAGGATTCCAGGACCTTCTTTTATAGTAAACATTTTTGTATAGAATATTACTATAATATTGTTCTTTCTAACAAATATAGAATAATAAATATTAAATTAGTATTGACTAATATGAATTGAGTTTATTCTTTATCAAATCGATGTGTTAGATTTCAAACACAATAAATAAACAATTATAAGAAAAACACCATAAAGAAATTTATAATAAGAATAGCATAGCTCGATTCTTTCATTTGAGTATTCATAACATCAAAAGCTAATTTATCGAAACTAAAGAAAAAAATTAAAATTAAAATATGGGTCGTCTGGTAACAGAAAGAGTACCTCACTTTGCCAGTCTTTTGCTGAGGCGAGATCTACTGGTACTGTACTTTAGCCTGTAATGTTTTTTTTTTTTTTTTTATCTTTTGAGAAAAAATTGTACTTTGGACTGTGGTTACAACTCACAAGACCGCCCCATAATCATATTTGTATTATCTGAATTAACTCAAAATTTGAATTTAGATCCACACCATACAATTTAAATACACACAAATGTTAAAGAACCTCGTATATTACAGATGTGGACTGTATTGGTCGAAGTTTTAATTGAACTAGGGGTGCAAACGGATTGAATACTGGTAAATTCATATCCGTATCCATTTTTATTTTTTTGAATACAGATACAAATTAAATATCCATTTTTTTAATGATAAATAACATAATTTTTTTCATATTATATATTAAACTATATAATATACATCTATCATTCATATACATATAATTAAAATTTAAAACTATATCCATATCATACGGATATTCAGATATTCAAATATCTATATATAAGTTTCAGATAAAAACGAATAATACCCAATCCGTTTGCATCCTAGATTGAACGGTTCATAGCCAAACTCAAACCATGGGTTAATGTAGAGGATGCGGACTCCCCATAATCCCTCTAGTGTGTAGTAGAGGTGCTACTTTTACCCAATTATCTGGATCCGATTCGGAACCAAATCGGATTCAACCCGGAACCGATCCGGATCTAATTAATCTGGATAGGGTATGGTTTAAAAAATATAACCGGTTAAATTATGGATATAGTTACAAAATTAATAATTTAATATCCGACCCGGATCCGAACCGGAACCGATACTGTAATGGGTAGGATATGAGTTTCATTTAATTATCCGACCCATAACCGAACCCGACCCGATACCCGTATAAATACCCAATAAAACATATATTAATAACTATTAATATATAAAAATATAACTTTGCATATTTAATTTTTGCATAAGCCGTGGTGAGCCCAATACTTTTTTTAATATGAGAAAATAGAATGCAGTGACATATTTGCTATGTTTATATACATAGATGGATGCCAAATTTATTCCTTCTATAACAGCCGCATTAATTTTTTAAATAAAATTTATACTATGGATATATCCTTCAATATTTGCCTTGATATCCTCTGCATAATAATGGAAATTTATTGCTCTCATTGATATGTCATTTCTACAAATTATTAGTATTTCATTCATAGATTTTTGAACCATAGAAAATGAAATCGTCATCTCTAATATTTTACCTTTTAAAAATTATATCTCTTCTTCAATATTTTTTTTCAAAAGTTATTTTCTCTCCATCCTCCTAATTTTTTTGTGATATATACTCGCTTCGAATCCGGAATCATCCCATATCCGAACCGGACCTGATAATCTACAAACAAGTTATGGGTATATATCTACCCGAAACCGAAATATCTACGGGTAGATAGATACCCGGATTTCGGACCCGACTTGAATTGAAACAAATAAGTGTATGAATCGAAATTTGGACCCGAACACTTTTAGGGTATGGATCCAAATATAATAGTATCTGGACCCGACCCGACCCGATAGCACCTCTACTGCGTGGTCTATGGATAGAGGTGAAAACGGATCGAATACGGATCAGATAGTGATAAAATCATATTCGTATCTGTTTTTATTTTTCAGATATGGATACGAATCGGATATTAATCGGATACGAATACGGAGCGGATATTAATCAGATACGAATACGAATCGAATATTAATCAGATACGGATATAAATCGAATTTCTAATTCAAATATATATATTATAACAAAAAAAAATTCCCGTTAAAAATAGAAGTAAAATTTAGCATGATTGTATATTAATCATGTTAACATTATAGCATATCAATTTATTCACTTAGGATATCAATCAAAGACTCTATCAGTTAATAGCAGAGATATAACACCCAGTTACAGTTAATTAGTGTGGTTATCTGACAAACTTAATAAAGCTGTTTACCAATTTTAACATGGAACTTACAAATATTGAATTTTAAATAAAGTTTTTCCTACAAACTTGGATAACCTTTAGTTTGCAAGGAATAGTTAAGTACCAAAAAAAAATTCCCGCGATATTATTAAGACAAAGATTTTTCGACTTATATGTCAATTAAAAAATTTCAATGGCTTTTATATCAAAACTAAAAAAAACCCCTAAAAACCTCATTCCAATCCAACCTGTCTCAAAAGGCAGATATTGAAAGGCAGAGAGAAATAGGTGTGTGGCTGCGTGGCATGGCCCCAGTCACTAGGTCTAAATCAATTCTAGGATTTTGTGCAGTTCTATTTGTAATTTCCTGTGAGAGAAGTGTTGAGGAGCAGGAAATTGAGAATTGAGAAACAGGAAACAGGAAACAACAAAATAAAAAAAATTAGAAACTCAAAAATCCGGATATCCAAAAAAACAAAATATTCGGATCCGGATAATTATCCGTATTCGTATCCAATTCAGAAATTGGTACCAAATTCGTGTCTGTATTCATAAAACAATATCCATATTCGTATCCGTAAACTATCCGTATCCAAATTCGAAAAATTCAAATACAGATCCAAATTCGGTCAGATAATATCCAACCCGTTTTCACCCCTATGTGTGGACCAGCGACCATTGGATTGCATCATTGCATTGCCTCCCAGTCACGGATTCACGGACGTATCTAGATTTATTTATGAGATCACCCCCTCAAGAGCCGATTATCTTGTGCTACACTAAACTCTGAGTAGATGCACAAATTTAAAATATAGGAAGGGTTACTCCGCATATTTTTCTGTACGATTTTTAATGCACAAAATGAACGAGCAAAAGCAAGTTTCGTTAAAGTTCGTAATAAATTAACGATATTATATGCGTTACAACGACAATATGTTATGAAAAAAAATAGAAAAATATCATACAAAATAATATATTTTAATAATAAAAATTAGACTAAATTATAAAAAAATATTTCTTAAATAAAATATTAAATTACATCTACACATAAATAACATATTAAATGATTTTTTTTATTTTTTGACATATTTTCATAAAAAAAATTCAAACGAAAAAAAATATTAAATAACAAATAACATTTCTTAAACGATATACAAAATAAAAAAATTAAGAAATGAGATCAATTAATTCAAAAATTTCTTAAATGGCATTTAAAAAATAGAAAGATATTATGACCAGTCAGAAAAATGATATAATTTGTCTGTAAATAGTAAGTGTGATGATTACAAGTCTAAATAAATTTATATTTCTACACATAAAAAAAAAGATGCATAGAATATTAGAATCATAATATTTGATTGAAAGGCTGATAGAATTATATATTTGATCAGGTGGTTGATATTTAATCTGAAATTTTTCGAAACCGTTGATGAATCTAAACATTTACACGTAAATACAAGAATAGAGATGTCTGCTCAACGAGAACAGCTTGGGTCCGATGGCTATTAGACCCAAAGTGGTTCCAATGAATTCGCTCACCATCGAATCTGCTTTAGAATTCGTGCCCATACTTTTGCATATGCTTTAAAATTCATGCACACGAATCTTAAAACAGATCTGATAATAAGTGAACTTATTGAAACCAATTTAAATTCAATAGCCATCGCACTCAAGCTGAAGTCCTGCTCAACAACTAATAAAAACATTGATTAATAAAAATAGGATGTCGTATCAGTACAGACGCACAGTTTACTCGTGAAACAGCGAGAGAGAATTTCAGTGGCCAAGAGAGCGTTTTTCTCTCCTTTTTTGTTGTTGCTGCTGAGAAAAACCTCCTTTTCTTCTCTCTCTCTCTCTCTCTTTTATTTTTGGTGAAAAGTGATAAAGCGCCTCTCTCTCTCGTGCAAATTGAACTTCTGATTCTCTGTTACAATTTCTCTTGCAAATCACTACAGATTAAATTTACTGACATGAATTATTAAATTCAGGAATCTGCTTTGGTGGCGGCGAGTTCACATGGCAGATACTTGTGGCATGATCTACAATAAAGAATTTGCAACAAAGAATTTGCTTTCAATTATTGAGCTTTTGATAAATCTTTTCCCTGCTCTTTTTGGAGTCTTCGCCATATCACAAAAGGCTGTGGAAATTATCTCCAAAAGTGAAAATTAAGGGGCCCACTGTCGGAGCATGCCACGAGTTCAATGTCAGCAAAAATTTCGCAAACAGAAACTGCAGCCTCCAAAATCACAAACTCCGAGTGGATCAAGATAGCGACGCCTCCATACAAAATTATAAATTGATTAAAAATTATTCTTGGAAAACGGTATGGGAGCGTCGAATTTGTTTTTAAGAGACAACTTGATTGTTTGGTTTTTTAAAAATACCATGGGAACTGAGATTTTATTTTGTTCTAGTATATTTTTTTTGAACTGAATTATCAGTTTGGTTTCAGCTGTTTTCATATGTTTCGAAAAAAAATTACGTTAAAAAATTATGAAAATATTTTGAACTGAATTACCATTTTGGTGCTAATTTTTTTTTTTTGGTGACCTAAATAGCATTTTAGTTATTATGATTTTAAAAAAGAAGAAGTAATCATGTTAGTTTTATAATTTTTCAAAATTATGGTTTATATAAAAAGTTCGTGAGCGTCAGCCGGCGGCGGCCAATAAAAATCTTAAGACACAGATTTGTTTAGAACTTGGATTTCCTTTAGAGATTTTTGGAATAATTTGATCTAAAATATAACCTAAACAATTCGATTGGTACTGAGATTCGTAAAAACATATTTAAAACTTAAAAATTTAAAGAGCTCCATGAATCTGCAAAAAAAAAGTTATAATCTTAATCGAACAGTCCACATCTGATTTTGAATAGACTTTCTTGAAAGACTTTTAAACAAAAAAAAATACCACCCTTTGCTTATGAATAACAATAACCTTTTGCATTTATGAATATGCAGAAGATGTCATTTTATTATGTCAATAATCGTAACAATTATTAGTTCGAGACCATTTAAGTCGTCTATTTTTAATTGAATGATTCAAATTCAAGGGGGGAATTCATATCTATCCCTCAAAAGTTTCAATATTACGTACTTATGCCTCCAAAATTAATAATTACATATATATACTTGAAATTTGTACAAACTCATATATTTGCCCAATCTAACTCTATAACATATCAAATATCTCCAAAAATAATTAATAATATTTTTAAAAATTTAAAAATTTCTTTTACAATATTAATTAATAATATGTTGACCGTTATGCCCTTCAGCCTCTTTAGTCCGCTTGAGTTCTCTTCTCTGTAAGGCACCACCTCCCCCACCTCTCTCCAAACGCGTCAAATCATAGATTTCTTCTTACCTTCCCTAGTTGCCTCCCCTCTCATAGATTTATGCTAACCATCGCTGCTTTAATTTTTTGTTTTCGTTTGGAGAGAGAGGAAGAAGGTTTGGCACCTTAGAGCATCTACAGCCGTGAAACTCTTAGAGTTTCTAAATAAATGTTAACTAATTTTTAGAAATTTTGTCTCTGAAAGTTTCTAAACACTCACATCCATGAAACTAAAATTAGAGTTTCTTAATTGCCACATTAGCAAATAAATTACAGGAGAAAAAAATTTCAACGAATTATTTGGCCACGTCAGAGTTTATAAACAGTTTCTTATTAAGAAACTTTAGAGCAAAATTGCTAAATAAGAAATCTATCTGTATCTCTGAAATTGGTTTAGAAACTGCCACATCAGATTAGAAACTCCAAGAGTTTCAGGGATGTAGATGCTCTTAGAGAAAAAAGAACTTATACAGACTAAAGAGACAAAAATGAAGAGCATAATAATAATTATATTTTTTAATTAATACTATAAAATAATTTTTTACTTTTAAAAAATATATTATTTAATTATTTTTGGGAAAATATGATATGTTATAGAGTTAGATTGGACAAATATGTGAGTTTGTATGATTTTTAAGGATAAATATGTAATTATTGATTTTGGAGGGATAAATATGTAATATTGAAACTTTTGAGGGATATAGATGATATTGCCCCCAAATTCGACATATTTTTTTTTTTAATGAAATGTACCAGATTACTCAGAAATTTCTAATGTTACAGTGATCATCCAAAGGTTCCGTATAAATTATTGGCAGTGTTTCATTATTTCGTTTCACACTGACAATAATTGGCCACTTGACAACCTTTCTTGTGAAAAATACATTGGCGTCATCTCAAAAAATAAATAAATAAATACATTGGCGCATTTGTCTGTGACAAAGGGTGTCAGTGACATGATGAATTTGTGCAAATGACTCTATACATCTTTTTAGTATTTACTCAATAAAAAATAATGAATTGCTAGCTCATATTATTCTACAAAGACTGTTCAATGCACATGATTTATTTTCAATCTACAGAATATTCCAAGCAAAATGCAGCGTGTCAGTACCAAAATTAGGATTTTATGGGCACATGTTCTCTTGAATCTTGGTTGCTTAAAACTTTAAACAATATCCATTCACCAATAACTTGGTTATATATTTATTCATTATACAATAAGATACAGCTATACGTGCAAGCCGCTCTCCACGCTCCACACAAGTCAAACCAGATTTAGGAATTAAGAGGCATCATTTAATGCTAGGCGCTTTGGGTCATGAAAGTTTTCATGGAACATGTGAATATGTGATATTATATCACAATACATTTTTTTGTTATAGGTAAAATTAACTAAATGAAAATAAAACGAGATCCACACCATCTTTTCATATATAAGATAAGATCGGTGTTTTAAATAGTGCGCTATAGCGTTTTCTAACCAAAAAAGCTATGGCGTTATGTTCAAATAGCGTCGTTATAGCGCGCTATTCCGCGCTATAGCGCTACTATTTGAGCATAATGCAATTTTTTTAACCCGTACGCTATTTCGCGATAAACGCTATTTAAACCATTGGATAAGATACAAGCCTGAATTCGATTATGAAAGAAGAACGCAACCTTTTCTTTCAATTCCATACAATAGATTTATATTGTTATTTAGTTATTTAAAGTTGAAATAGTTAATTCAAACGGCTCAACACAATTTTCATATAAAAAAAATACTTGGGTCTCCAAAGTTTTATTTTTTATTATTCTTTTTCGACAGGTGGAAAATAACTTGATTTAAAGATTTTGAGTCAGAGTATAAATTTTTATCTATCTAAAAATAGTTAAAAAATTCAAAAAAATATAAAATTTGATCTCCAAATATATTTTTCAATAGTGATCATATTCACAGTTCGGATTAATTATTTAAATTAAAAAAATAAAATATTAATCCACTCTAAAGACTGATGTGCACTAGACATATCACCAGCTATATCCTCACTAAAAAAATCAAAGGTTTAAATAGCGTTTATTATGTCATAGCGGATTGGCTAAAAAAAGCTGATATGCCCAAATAGCATCACTATAGCGCAGAATAACGCACTATCACTGATAATATCATAACCTTTATGATTCGAAAACGCTATAACGTGCTATTTAGAAACTTGCAAAAAATAATATAAATTATGAAAATGGCAGTCAAGAAACGACTGAACTTGAAAATTCTTGTCCCATGTAGTTTTGTTTCTTTAAAGCAAATATTTCAAGCACTAATTAGAGTTGTGGTCTTGTGTGAAATATATATTATTGTGCAATTGTACTTTTTCCCAAAATAAGATTTACCCCATTGAATCTGAAAGAAGAGGAGGATTCAAATACACTTAAATTTTTGTGCATTCAAATGTATTTTATCTTTCAAATTATTTTTCTTTATTTTCAAAGTCCGAATAGTCAATCTGAACCATTAGATGTGATCTATATATTAAGATGTATTTGGAAACCAAATTTTACATTTTTTAAAATGTTTTTACTATTTATTAAGCCATTTTGAAAATTGCTAATTGTACATTTTTTGGATCATTGGATCAGCGATTTTTCAAAGTAGCTTAATAAATAGTAAAAAAAATTCAAAAAAATATAAAATTTGGTTTCCAAGTATATCTTAATATATAGATCGTATCTAATGGTTCGGATTAACTATTCGGACTTTAAAAAAAAAAAAAAACAAATAAGGTGCATTTGAGTGCACAAAAATTTGGGTAGATTTGAACCCTCTCCTGAAAGAAAGGCAGGTGCAAAAGCCAAGAAGAAAGAATAATTATGAGCCTTTCACAACTACCAGGAAGAGCACATTCTTTGCCCCTAAAGACTCAATTGATCCATCTTTAGTGTCATTATCATAGTCTAACTTCTTTTAGAAGCTTGTGATGCTCTCTCCTCTTGTAATGAAAAAGTGATATGCTTTTTAATTTTATTTTTTAGACTGGGATGCTTTCACAATAGTTGTGCATAATTGTCAATTTTAATGAAACAGTTTCAGCCAAGCTAAAAGTTAAAAGAAAATAATTGGCTATGTATCAAGTGTCAAATATTTTTGAATGTTCTTTGATATTTAATGAAAGGCCGTTATATGTTTTAGGTCGTCTAGTGAATGATTAAAATTTTATCAAATTTTATCAAATTTCATCAGTTTAATAATTTTTTTTTTCCAAAGACAAAATGGGGGTTGATATATAGAACGAGTGTTTTTTTTTTTACTTCACAAAAGATATATTACAATCTTTATACACACCAGCAATGGAAGTGATATAAATCAACATGAGTATGTAAAGAACAAAGATATATGAAAAAAAAAACATATCATTCATGTTCTCTTTTTTGAGATAAAAATGAAGTTAAATGATCAATTTTTCTGAGATAAAAGATATGCAAAACAAAAGAAATAAAACAACACTGGATAGTTATTATAATTGATGCTACATATTACGTCTGTAGCAAATAAATTTTGCAGGGATCCTGTCAGCTAATAGATTGACAAGTTGACAATAGTAATACAAATTACTCATTCAATTACCTTATAAATCCAACGTCAATTCATGAAAGCGAAGCATGGTTTATATTATGACCGACATATCAACTGAACACCATTTAATTAATTCTCTCAAAAAAAACATTTAATTTTGTACTAGGTTGAAGATAAGGTAACGTCACAAAAGTTGTTGCAATAAAATAAAATCTATCTAAACTTCTAATACGGAGCATAATTTTTTACTTTTTGGACTTATCATTTTTCTTCTTAATTCTCCTTCCGCTAAAGAGCATTGTACAGAAGAAAATTGAACCAACGCAAATAATCAGATTAAAAAAGTCTTTAAGTTAGTCCAAATTTTTATGTTTACTTTCATTGGAGATTAGCGGTTAGTCCAAAATTAGAGAGAACCGGACATATTTATTTCACACTTACGGAACCAATGGAATAACAGGGTCCTGTTATTCCAATCTCAATCATTCAAAGTTTTCCATGCGCGAATCTCAATGAAGAAACTTTTTTATACACAAATATCAACGAAGTTGAATGGTTGAGATCGAAATAACAGGACCCTGTTATTCCATTGGAATCACAGCAGATTTATTTCCAACCATCCGTCTCCCATCCATCCCAGTTCACACTTACAACTTGCTACACTGTGCCATCCATCCTCTGTACATTTTACCGTTACAACCTGTACACGTGTCGCCCACCTCAGTACTTGTCCCCATATCCCTTCTCTGGATTCTTTCTCCTCTCTTCCCACTTCACCTACCTTCCACCTCAAGGAAAAAACAACTAAAAAAGCACAAAACACCGATTCACCTCTCGTCTCTCTTACTCTCTCTCTTTCTCTCATCCATGGCAATCTACATTTCACACTCTTAACAATGGCGACGCGAATTAACGCGATATCTATTCAATTAATTCTTTATACTTTACTGATTCTACACCTACACACCTCGCCGGTACGGGTTCTCTCTCTCAAATTCGACTTCGGAACGCTCACATTAGGCAGCCTGAAGCTCCTAGGCGACGCGCATTTGAAAAACGGGAGCATCCACTTAACTCGGGACCTCCCTGTGCCGATATCTAGTGCGGGTCGGGCGCTCTACTCTGAGCCAGTCCCGCTTCGCCACCCAACAACCGGTGACGTTCTTCCCTTCTCCACCTTCTTCTCCTTCTCAATTGCACTCCTCAATCCCTCCTCCATAGGCGGCGGCCTTGCATTCATTCTCTCTCCCGACGACCTCTCGGTCGGTGATGCGGGCCCGTATCTCGGTCTCTTTAGTGCCTCTGACCCGTCGGCTTCTTTCTTTGCGGTTGAATTTGACACGTTAATGGATGTTCAATTTAATGACATTAATGGAAATCATGTAGGGGTTGATTTGGGAAGCATGGTTTCAGCTCAGGTCGTGGATTTAGAAGCGGCTGGGGTTGATTTGAAGAGTGGCAAATTGATAAATGCCTGGATTGAATACACCAGCAAGGGAGTTTTGGAGATTTCTATATCATACTCTGCTCTGCGGCCGGCCGAACCTGCTCTGTCCTTCCCGGTAGATCTCGGTAAATTTGTCAATGGCATTGCATTTGTCGGTTTCTCGGCTTCTACTCAAGGGAGCACAGAGGTACACAGTATTGAGTGGTGGAGCTTCTCATCTCCCACACCCGCAACCAGCATTACCGCACAGTCACCAGTACAGCCACCATCACCACCAATTAGCACTGGTACAGGTACAGAAATTACCACTCCCCCACCTCCACCGGCACCACCACTATTTCATGGCCCCACTGGTTCTGCCACAGTGGCCTCTGCGCCCAGCAATTCAACAACAGAACGGCTGCCTTCGTCAGGTTGTCACGGCAACGGGCTCTGTAAATCAGGTCATGGAGCAGTTGCTGGGGTGGCAACAGCTGGCGCCTTTGTGGCTGCCTCGTTTGCTGGGTTTGCGCTCTGGGTATTTGCAAGACGGGCTAAGTACCGAAAGAAATCAGACGAGCTTGTGGCCGCATCGGAGATTGTTAGCGCACCGAGGGTTTTCACGTACAAGGAATTGAGTGTGGCCACACGTGGATTCGATTCCTCCCGCATCATCGGTCATGGTGCATTTGGTACCGTTTACAAAGGCATCATACCAGAAACAGGGGCAATTGTGGCTGTGAAGAGATGCATACAGAATTCGAGAGGTTCTGTAGGCGATAATGGGGGTGCGCAAGGGAGAGCTGAGTTTTTGTCAGAGCTGTCTATCATTGCTGGGCTTAGGCACAGAAACCTTGTGAGGCTTCAAGGTTGGAGTTGTGAGAAAGGGGAGATACTTTTGGTTTATGATTACATGCTCCATGGCAGCCTCGACAAGGCACTTTTTGATCCTGACGTTCCACCGCTGATGTGGCGGCATCGTAAGAGGATTTTGATTGGTGTTGCTTCTGCTCTGGCTTACCTCCATAGAGAATGCGAGCGCCAGGTAATGTAACAGATAACTCAGATTTTATGGTTCACTTATTATTAAGCAACAATCTTCCGATTTTACCGAGCTCAATTCAATACAAACGCTCGCTAATTAGTGCATTACTTTTACAACTTACCAGTGTATATGTCATTTTGAATCATGATAAAACAAGAGAATTACAAATTTGATCTCCCAAAACCCTGACATTTGAAATTTTCAATTTTGCAAATTTTAGCATAGTCTCATGCCTGTATTTGGGTTCTTATATGCCTATGTTATAAAACACTTAATTTCTATGATTTTACTTGTCTGATAGCTTCTTGCGATCATTCAATACAAACGCTCATTAATTAGTGCTTACTGCTACAACTTACCAGTGTACATGTCATTTTGGATCATGACTTAACAAGAAAATTACGGATTCTATCTCCAAAAATTAACCCTGATATTTCAATTTGCAATTTTGCAAATTTTGGCATAGTCTTCATACCTATTTGGGTTCTTATACGCCTATGTTATATAATACTTAATTTCTATGATTTTACTAGTCTAATGGCTTCTTGCAATTATCAATAATTACTAATTTGAGCCATGCTAGTACCAGCAGGCTTTTCAATTTGTTAAATCATGTTTAGTTACAAGAAGTTTTGTGTTACATTCAATAGGTTATCCATCGGGATGTAAAATCGAGCAATGTAATGCTTGATGAGGGTTACCATGCCCGACTTGGCGACTTTGGCTTGGCACGCCAGACTGAACATGATAAGTCGCCAGATGCCACTGTCACAGCTGGCACCATGGGTTACCTAGCACCAGAGTACCTCCTGACAGGACGGGCCACCGATAAAACCGACGTCTTCAGCTTCGGTGCAGTCGTGTTAGAAGTAGCATGCGGCCGAAGACCCATCGACAGTCAAACAAATGGCAACTTGGCAGAGTGGGTTTGGCGGCTTCATGGCGAAGGACGGTTACTTGACTCGGTCGATAACAGATTGGAAGGGGAGTATGATGAGGGGGAAATGAGACGGATGTTGTTAATTGGGTTGGCATGCTCAAGCCCAGATCCGGGTTTGAGACCTGGGATGAGAACTGTGGTGCAAATGCTGAGCGGGGAAGCCGATCCTCCATTTGTGCCAACGTCACGGCCATCTATGAGTTTCAGTGTTAATCACCAGCTGTTGCTGAGTTTGCAAGACAGTGTTTCAGATTACAATGCAATTGTGGGGCTTAACTTGTCTACCTCCTCCTCTTCATCATCTTCTTTGAGGAGTACTCTAAGAGGCGGCGGCGGCAGCGGGTGCCAAGATGGACATTCTGCTGTGTGAATTTGGCTTTGTTTTTTGAGTTTTTGTCTTTTTTTTAGTGATAAATAGAATGTAGAATGTATACATATATAGATTGGTATTATAATAAAATTAGGGGGGGTTGTAGAATTTATCTAAGTTATATATTGATTGATTGATTAGTTTATTTAAGAAAGAAATTTTGGGTGCGTTTTCTTCTGGGTTTGTAGGGTTTGGGGTTTTATGAAATTCTGTAACTAGCATTTCTTTTTTCCTTTTTTCCTTCGGGGGAAACTAGATAATTTTAATGAATGATGCTTGACTAGTAGGTACAGCACAGGGTTTTAGGCTTTTGAAATTGAGGTACTATGTAGAATTGTTAAGGAGGTTTCCTCCACTTTAGAAAAAGGTTGCTACTGTTCTTCTTTTTGCTTGCTGTTGACATTCATTAATTAGGAAATGATGTGCGCACCAAAGTTGATCGAAGTAGAGCAAAATAATGTGTCCTCACATGATTGTCGCAGTGTGATTTTGGTTTCATGCTCTGTTCGCTGTGATTTTGATTCTATATCGTGCCGTGATCAAAATAACGAGGAGCAGAAATGACACGCAAATGGTTATAGTCACGCTTAAACTTGCGGTGTCGAATGATGAATAGTGATGGATAATCTTTAATTATTATTTTTTATAATTTAAATTAATTTATTTAAGAATCACTATTCGATCAAGATATAATAGTTCTAATTATACGTGATTCGTGTGATCATATACTGTGACTAAATATTTCGCGTGGCATGCCGTGTCAAATTTTTAAAAGACGACCACGATACGTAACTAATTCACATATTCTGAAGTCCGTGCTATTTTTGTCACTCTAATTTTGATGTATTTTTTTTCGGTAAGGTGCAATTTGGGCCGTTCTATTCGTCTTAAATTATTTTTCCTGATCTAGCTTGTCAACTTTGATGTTTGTTTGTTGCCAATTTTCTATGTTTCGATTTTGGGCTGTTATCAATGTATCCAATGAGCATGAGAACTAGATGAGCAAATAATTTGTTTTCTGTAATATAAGATACATCTATTACCTGCTCGTTATTTTATCGATACAAGTCAAGGGAATGCAATAATTATACCTTTAACTAATTCTACAGTGGTACACTAGTCGTATTGATTTAGACCGTCCGATTAAAGCCGAAAAAGCTCGAAAAGTGCAATTCTTTTCTTATCTCAACCCTTTTCATTTGACCTTATTTAAACCGTTTGATTTTGATCACACCATCTGTTGTGTGGCTACTATGAACACTTTTATTAATGCTAGTGGTTAAGTAAGTCAAAATTAGAAGAACACACACTATCAGATCTGGTGAGTGGTGACTAAATCGATGGGTGTACGTGTACCTAACAATGCCTAAGGGCCTTTCGCTCAAAAAAAATAAAAAAAAATGCAGCCGCTCCCAAGTCCCAACAAGGCAAGAAGACAACAAAATGCCTCGGCTATATGTTGCAAAAAAAGTGGGCCCCACTTTGTCTGTGATCCGCTGACACAGTGACACCATCATCTAAGGAGAACTATTTGTTCTTTTCTCACAAATCACAATTGAACGGGAATAAATGCAGTTGGTGCATTTCCCATCATGTAGCCGTTATAACTATGGGAAACATAGTAGGTTTCATAAACATCAGACCTATTTTGATTTCAATGAATTTACTCACTGTCTGTCAAATATATTTTAGAATTTGTGTTAAAATTTTTGTATCTGTTTTAATATTCGTGCACATAAATTTTGAAGCAAATTAGACAGTATATCTGTCCATCTAAATCAAACTAGGTCTGATGGGAATCGGACCTACACCTTTCTCATCACTATGAGGTTGTCGCCATAGTCCCCTGCTAGTTTGTTGGTTGTGGGTCTAAATCATAAACGTACCAATCTTGAGGAGAGAGATTGATTTTACTTCTGTGCATTCCGTGAATTTTATTGAACAGTGAAGATATTATTTAAACTTGAATAGTGGCTAATTCAGTGTTCTTCCTAATTTAAAAGGAATTGGATTGGTCTCCCTCCTCCGAATTAATTCTCCCTGTTCTCTCTCCCTTCTACATCAGATTTCAGAACTTCAGATCCACGATGGATCCCTCCCGTGCGCACGTTGTTCGCGAGTTGGAGCTCTCTATCAAAGTCCTCACAGAGGCCTTGCAAGCTGTATTGGCCCCTGTTGCTGGGCCTTACAAACATGTCGTGCTCAATCCAGCAAATGTTAGGGCTCCACACAATACGATGAAACCCAATAGCGCGGGTCGACCTGCTGGTTCCGACACTGCTAGAACGAGTTGTTAGCAAGTGAGTCAGATGCGAGTCACGATCGATCCACGAGCTACGAGCTTTTTTGCCACCCTTAATTAATATAGTTTTTTTGTGTAAGAATTGTGAACTATGAGAACAAATATAAGGATATGAGGCATGATTGAAGGACGAAATTATAAAGCATCTTAACACTACTCTTTATATATATTCAAAATGAGTTTAAATAAAAAAAAAATAATAAATTAGATAAATTTGTGAGTTTTTGAAACTTAAAAGGGTAAATATGATATTAGATAGAATACGTAAGGGATATATGTAAAATTCTCTCTAATTTTCAAAATTTAGGAAAGTATACGTAAAGTTCTGCCAAAAAAAAATTCATTTGAATTGGGCCATGATTTTTATTAATATCCAACTTTAAATATAAATATTCACTTTTAATCAAATTTTTGAACTTTTAATAAAAACATCCAATCCGCTATATTATATAGCAGATCAGATTTTTATTTCGATCTGCTATATAATATAGTGGATTGGGATTTTTTTCCAAATATATATATATATATATATATATATATATATATATATAGAGGAGGGATCAAGTTACAACATTTTTTGAGTTACAACAAGCTACAACAAGCATCATTTACATTTTCATAGTCCAAATTGTCGATCCAAACCGTTAGATGTGATATCTACAATAAAATGTGCTTGGAGACCAAATTTTACATTTTTTGGAATTATTTTACTATTTATTAAGGTGGGTACAAAAACTAGTCAAATTCATACTATTGAATTTTGTACCCATCTTAATAAATAGTAAAAAAATTCCAAAAAATATAAAATTTGGTCTCCAAGCACATTTTATTGTAGAGATCACATCTAACGGTTTGGATCGACGATTTGGACTTTGAAAATGTAAATAATGCTTGTTGTAACTCAAAAAATGTTGTAACTTGATCCCTCCTCATATATATATATCTCAATCCTTATAATATAGCGGATTGAGATTTTTTTTTAAAACCAATTAGAATAATTGAAAATTTATATATATATATATATATATATATGAGGAGGGATCAAGTTACAACATTTTTTGAGTTACAACAAGTTACAACAAGCATTATTTATATTTTTAAAGTTCAAATCATCGATCCAAACCGTTGGATGTGATCTCTACAATAAAATGTGCTTGGAGACCAAATTTTACATTTTTTGGAATTTTTTTACTATTTATTAAGGTGGGTACAAAAACTAGTCAAATTCATACCATTGAATTTTGTACCTATCTTAATAAATAGTAAAAAAATTCCAAAAAATATAAAATTTGGTCTCCAAGCACATTTTATTGTAGAGATCACATCTAATGGTTTGGATCGACGATTTGGACTTTAAAAATGTAAATAATGCTTGTTGTAACTTGTTGTAACTCAAAAAATGTTGTAACTTGATCCCTCCTCTATATATATATATATTATTTTATTTTATGGTTATTTTTCATTGAAGACTCTGGAAGTTTAATCGCCGAATTATATATATTTTATTTTATTTTGTGGTTATTTATCACCGAAAACCTTGAAAATTTAATAGCCAATAACCCTAAATTATTTTTTTATTACAAAGAAGTCCAATTACATATATATATTTTTTTATTTTGTGGTAGTTAAACGTAATTTAGTATAATTAGCGCAATTTAAAGTAATTAGCATAATTAGTGTAATTTAGCGTAGTTAGCGTATTTTAGCGTAATTCAGCGTATTTTAGTATAATTAGAGTCATTTAATATAATTAACACAGTTAAGCATAATTTATCGTAGTTAGTGTATTTTAGTGTAATTCAGCGTATTTTAGTATAATTAGAGTCATTTAACATAATTAGCGTAATTTAGGACTATCGGCGATTAAATTTTTAGCGTCTTCAATGAAAAATAACCACAAAATAAAATAAAATATCTGTAATTGGACTTCTTTGTAATAAAAAAATAATTTAAGGCTATCGGCGATTAAGCTTCTAGGGTTTTTGATGAAAAATAACTATAAAATAAAATAATATATATCTAAAATATTTTAATTATTCTAATTGGTTAAAAAAAATTCCAATCCAATAATATAGTGGATTGGAAATTAAAAAAAAATACCTATCCATATTATATAGTGGATTGGAATAAATCCAATCTGTTATATAATATAGCGGATTGGGTATTTTTATAAAAAAATCAAAAATTTGGTTAAAAGTGGTTATTTATATTTAAAGTTGAATATTAATAAAAATGTCGGGAATTTGGCGGAGAGGCAGGTTGATTTGTTGAAATCAGACGGAAATTTAAAATTTGAATTTATCTGTGGAGCGATAATTTATGTTCAGGTTGATTTTTTAACTTTGATTGACAAAATTGCGGATATGTGTTCGTTTTAAGTTCTTTTTTATGAAACAGTTCTAATAACATGTGGTACCTATTTGATCAGCATAGAACAATAAAACTTAATTTTCCTTGTCCGCCTGACCTGCACAGAAAAGTCTACTTTTTTAAACGATTAAAAGCATGAAAAAAATATATTGTTGTTAATTTATTTTCTTAGATTGAGTATCCACATCTCAATATACATTTATGCAATCCGTAAAACAGCTCCCTGTTGAATTTCTAACTTTGGTATTCCCTAATTTTCTACCGATTATCTATTTTTGAAATCAATTTGTTATACCAAACAAAACAGCACCCTGTTTGAATTTTTTCCTCGTAAACTCTAGCCTATTATGCAATCCATACAAGTTTCCCGGTCACCGAAATTAAACTCCTATATAATTTATAAATTATTGACATTTGACCATGTTTAAACAAAACTATCCCTCAAAACAGAACCAATTAAATTAACATCCCTAACAGTATTACTTGCAAAATATGAAGCCCAGATTGTTCAATTTTTTCCTCTATTGTAACTTCTTTTCCTGATAAACCCCACGCAAACCTACCCAAATCACCTTCCTTTTTATCCATTTTTTTTTCCTCATGTATATAATTAATGCCATCCATCCATCCATGCTGTTCCTTGTCTATTTCAGAGAGAATAATCATTTTTCTTAGTTCAAGAGTTTTCTAAATTACTTAATATGGCATATATGATAGCATCTTAATTAAGCAGATTGGGGTTTAATGAACGATTGCCTATGATGAACTGTTTTTCTTGTTTCTCTGCTAAGAAGAAAAAAGATGCTTTGAGAAAAGAGATCTTGCCATTATCGACCGCAAGAGCCGAGTACAGATTTCTCTCGAACCAAGGTTACATTCTTCTCTTTCCTGTTTGTTCAAAACATTGTAGAACTCTTTTCTTTCCTTCCAACATTTTTGGGTTCAACAAAATAAATTGAAATAATAATCAAGAGAAGAATTAGATAATTTTTTTTTTAATGAAATTGTAGTACTTGTAGGTATGCCATGGAGTCGTGCACCAAAACTTCTAACAAGATTCCATTTTCTTTTTCTTTTTTTAAATCTTTCTTGAAAACTAGGCAAGATGAGACTTAAGCCTCTCAGAATGCTACTTTTGTGCAGAACAACATCCATTGAGATCAGATACTAAAAGAGAAACTGGGAATGGAAACATAACCGCAAGATCATTTACATTTCGCGAGCTAGCTGCTGCCACTAGGAACTTTCGTCCCGAGAGTCTATTAGGTGAAGGCGGCTTCGGCAGAGTGTACAAAGGGACAATTAGTAATACTGGTCAGGTACTAATTTAAACATGTGTATTTGCCTAATGTACCTGCTTTAGTTCACATTAAACATTATCGACATTTGGTAACTGTAGTGATTTTAGGTTCCTGGATGCACAGTATAAATTTAAAGAGAGAAATGTTGTGCATAATAGGAAATGCAAACAATTGCGCATTTGCACATCAGCCAGTACACTGTTTGCCTAAGGAAACAAATCAGTACGGTGTAAAAATTCCAGCGTGCAGCAACTAGTTCACAACTAAACAAAATATTTTTATGCTTTTATTTATTTATTGTTAGATTGTGGCTGTGAAACAACTGGATACGAATGGGTCGCAAGGGAATAAAGAATTTCTTGTGGAGGTTTTGGTGTTGAGTCTACTCAGCCATCCAAATTTGGTGCACCTTGTAGGATACTGTGCCGATGGAAACCAGAGGCTATTGGTGTATGAATACATGCCATTGGGTTCGCTTGATATCCATCTCCTTGGTACTTATCTTATTTAACATTTAAGATCATTTGAGGAACAATATTGTACTAACACTTTTGCTTACCAGATATTCCCCCTGATCAGGTACCATTGAGCTGGTACCAGCGAATGAAGATAGCCTTGGGTTCAGCTTTGGGGCTAGAGTACCTCCATGAAAAGGCGAATCCGCCGATCATATATCGAGACCTCAAGTGCTCCAACATATTGCTAGACAATCATTATAATGCAAAGCTTTCCGATTTCGGGCTAGCCAAGCTTGGCCCAATAGGAGACAAAGTGACTGTCTCATCTAGGGTTATGGGCACATATGGCTATTGCGCACCTGAGTACATACGCACCGGCCAACTCAATGTCAAGTTGGATGTGTACAGTTTTGGGGTTCTGATGCTCGAGTTGATCACAGGACGACGGGCTGTTGATAATACCAGACCTTTAGAGGAACAAGGTCTAGTTATGTGGGTACGTAGTGTGCATTGAATTTTTATGTATTGGAATTAAACTACATATTTGTCATTTCTATATGCAAACCTGGATAGATGTTAAGGATAACTAAAACAAAAGGAGTCATAACATTTTGTTTATCAATCCATTTTTTGCCCTCAATCAACCCTGACTTGTGAATTAGCGGCTCAATTTAATCCAATTTGTATCAAGTTACTGCAGATTTAATTAAGCTTCAACATAGAGAATCGATTCTGCAATTAGCACCAAAAGCCACCATATTGATATTAGGCATATCAGTTCTTGCTTTGTGGAAATAATGACAAAGACCAGTTTAACATAACTTCTCTGAAATCATCTGTGTATAGCATTCAAAATTTGATATTAACTTACTCTGGTCAACTGCAGGCACAACCAATGTTCAGAGACCAGAAAAGATATAAGGACATAGTGGACCCACTCCTCAGAGGACACTACCCTGAGAAAGGCCTGAACCAGGCTGTGGCAGTTGCCATGATGTGTTTACAAGAAGAGCCGACAGCCCGACCTCTAATGACAGATGTTGTTGTGGCTTTGAGCTATCTCACCAAACCTCCAGATGGAGAAACTGATTTTTCCAGCCATTCAGCAGCGAGTCCTGAGCAAGAGAAGCCACTAATACCTGAGAATTATAAATCGGAAGAAGCGATCCATGAGGCCGAAACTGATCGACAGAAAGCTGTGGCCGAAGCAATGGAATGGGGTAGCAACTCGAGGCGTGAGTACATGGGCAAGCAGGAGAAACTTTCTTCATGAGGTCCAGAATTACGGTGTAAATTGCGAGAAGGGTGTATATTCTTCATTATTTTTTAGAATGTGGTTTAACAATAATAAAAAAAATTAAATTCTTAATTACAAGAAAACAGTTTTCTTTTCCCACCACCATTTTTGGATGTGAATCGGCAATGTACAATCTGCGACATGGCAAGAATATTACAAAGTGTATATAAATGTGTGGAAGTGATAATTGTTGCTATTATATCCGCTTGTTTTTTGTTGATTGGTTGAAAATAAATAAATAATAAATGTAGTATAAAACTAGATGGTATGCATTTACTGGTCCTTAAACTACGATTGGAAGGAAAGTGGATATATCACTTTCACAGACCTGGATTACATCTATTTCTTAACATAACATGAAAGTATATTTGTTTTGGTACAAGAAAGAGTTACAGCCTAGGCAAAACATGAAAACTTTACAATTTTGAGTATAAAAAATCGAAAGCTGATACTCGTATTAAAATAGAATCATGTCATGTTCATTAGTCATGTGATAATTTCTCCATTTTTAAGAAAAATGTATATGCTCTGTTTACTTTTGTAATCTTTTCGAAAAGTTTAAATGATAAATAGAAACAGTTCGCTCTAAGGTAACCTTACACCTTGGATGCACCATTTTTGAAAGTAAAACTAACGAGAAATGTTTTTTCTGAGGTTGGTAAAATCTTAGCCCAAAAAACCCAATTCGTAACCTATTAATGGGCTGACATGATTCATAAACATTTAGGTTACGAGTAAAACCTGATCCGAATCACAACCCCAAAACCAAACTGGCAACCTGCCTAGACCCAACTGAAAGCAAATTGATCTCAACTTGATCTGATCATAACAGGTGATCCAAACCTATTATCTTGCCCCTTCTATACATGAGAGAATTAAGAACATTTTATTATTCGGCACAGTTCTGGGATTGCACATGCAATAAGGCACTCCCGTTTTGCAGTTTATGATTTACATTATAATTCCAATTGCCATTGAAGCAATAGTTGGCTACTCAATCCTCTTTGAACAGCTCACGGCCTATAATAATTCGCCTAACCTCACTTGTTCCAGCACCGATTTCAAAGAGCTTCGCATCTCTCAAAAGACGACCAGTTGGGTACTCGTTTATGTACCCATTGCCACCAAGACACTGGATTGCCTGTTACAATAGATAGGCTTTGTTTCTCAGAGGAGTGCTTGCTTCATTTTAAAAAGCTACATGTTGATATATATTTAAATAATTACCTGAAGGGCAACTTGTGTTGCCTTTTCAGCAGCTAAAAGGATTACCCCGGCACAATCCTTTAAAAGGAAAACAAAAAAGTTAAGATAAATCAGTCTTCTGAAAAACAATAATAGAAAAGTTCAATTGAAAAAATATTATCTTGAAACACACAGGCAGAGGCAAGAATTACCTTTCGGTCAACTATTCCGTTATCACAATCTCGTGCAACAGCATACACAAAAGCTCTGGAGGGAAAAAGATTAAAAAAATGCTCAAACACTTAGTTCAAGATGCAATCATCTAATTTTGTAAGAAAAGTTGAGATGTATCAAAAATAAGCTAACCTTGAAGATTGCAAAGAGGTGTACATATCTGCTAACTTTCCCTGAAATTACACAATATATAATGTAAATTTATCTTTCTTATAACCCCCTAGGTCAGTCCACAAATTAGACTGGTTATGTTCCATTTGGTACCAAATCCTCATTATTAGTGCTATGCACAATTTAATTGCCTTTTCAATTTCTTGCATTGATGCTCAGTTGATAATGTTTATGTGTGGGTTAATGCTAAATCAAGGATAAAATGTGCAGAACCTGAATAAACTGAAATTGGCCAATAGGTTGGCCAAATTGCTCTCTCTGTCGCACATAGGGAACAGTAACATCAAGGCAAGACTGCATGAGGCCAAGTGGGCCTGCTGCTAAAACAAGCCTCTCCAGATCAAGCCCTGACATCAACACATAAACTCCTACAAAGAGAGAACAATAGTAAACAAATTTCATATCAATATCATATATGGAGGTGAAATTCTGTTTGTAGCATTGTAGAACCAGATATACTGAGGACAACCCTTGAAAAAGAACCAGAATATAATTTTAGCCCCAACAAACCAGAATATATTACTTACCTACTTACTAAATCCAAAAGATCCTTTCACCCTTATAAATAAATATAGTTCTCATATAAAAATCACAAAATTCTTGCATTTCTCTTGGATTTTCTTTCTAAAATGATTATATTTGACCTAAAATTATTTCTTTTCTGACCAAAGTTTTCTTGACAAGGCAATTTCAGTTTCAAATTTTGACGCATAGGTAGGACACTGCCAACTTGCCACTGAAAGAGTTAGATATTTTAATGATGCTTTACAGACATCCAATATATTTCACCCTGATGTATTGAAATTGTGTAATTCTACAAATGAAACTCAATGGGATAACAGAAAATTATAATTGGATTACAAAGAGTGCAAACCTTTCCCTTCCTCGCCTAAAACATTCTCTCCAGGCACAAAACAGTTCTCGAAAACAAGCTCACATCTGGAAATGTTGCCGGCAACAAATTAAAATCTGATCAAGTTTGATCCTTCAAGATAATAGGGCGAATGGAGGGATGTATAACTATTTCAGAGAAAAAGATGACTCACGTGTCACTTCCTCTCATGCCGAGTTTGTCTAGCTTCTGTGCAGTGCTGAACCTGCATAATATAAATCACAAGATAAATCATGTCAACATCTTTTATTATATTAATTCAAATGTTGTGTTTTCTCAATCAACCTCAAAATAAGGGGACAAAAATTATGAGAAAAAGGAGCAAAAGAAATTATGAGAAATAAATGAAGTTTGAAATATTTCTTTGGAGAACTTACCCTGGCACCCCTTTCTCAATGATGAATGCAGTTATTCCTTTAGCCCCAGCAGAAGGATCTGTTTTTGCGTACACAATCTGCTCAAAGGAAAATTAATTGGTGAGAGCACATCAAACCATTTGCATTAGAACTCTCCATCAAAAGAAAACAGATAGAAATAAATTTGAATAAAAGAAAACAACGATCGTAATAATTTTTAACCGTTACCACTTTTAGCATGGGGGAAGATACTAGAAAGAAAGAGGTGCCTCCTGATTTTACAGGGAGACAAATTTATGGCAAAACTAGAAGACTTGTAATTTAAGCATCAAACATAAAATTATTAGTATAATAGAAAAGCATAGTACCAGTGTCTGAGCAGATGGCCCATTGGTGCACCACATCTTATTACCATTAATTATGTACCCACCATCAACCTTTTCAGCTTTACATTTCATACTGACAACATCGGAACCAGCTGAAACATGGAAATATTTCAGAAAATAGAAACAGAAAGAAATCTGAATGACAAATGTGTCTTAAGAACTATGAAATAAATTGAAATATGAAACTCAATGAGTCCTGATTACCATTTGGTTCACTCATTGCCAATGCCCCTATGTGCTCCCCACTGATGAGCTTCACATAATAGTAAACTACATTATCATTACTGAAATGAACTAGAACATTAAATTTTGGTTTTTGCAGATTAAAACAAATGTTTGCTATTACATATCTCAATTTTTTGGTACATTTTCCATTCATTAGGAACAAGGTCACCTCAAGGCTCAAGCAAAGAATGACTAAATTGACCATGGCTTCTTTGTATTAACTCGACAATTAATAAAATATGCAAGTCATTTTGGAAATTAACATTTCAATATGCTCTACTAGATTTTAAATTGTATATTGCCTAGTGAAAAATGCATAGTGGACATGGGGGCAAAATGCCATACCATACTACCAAGCTAACGGATGCATGTCAGTTGCAAATATCACAACAATGTTGTAGAAAACTAGTAAACATGAGAATGTTGTGTTATATTTACGAGAATGTTTTGTGTTATAAGAAAATATGTATCAAGCATTAAAAACACAATAGTTAATCTGATTATATATACAGCAACGAACCTTTGGAAGATATTTTTCCTTCTGTGCAGGGTTTGCATTGCGCACCTACAAAAAAAAAAACATTGATAAGTGTTTGTAACAATTTACTCAGAAATGTTGCCAAAAGGATAAATCATGAACAAAATTCATAAGAGCCATTTACCAATTGATTGATGCAGAGGTTAGAATGGGCCCCATAAGAAAGACCAACTGAGCCAGAAGCTCGGGAGATTTCTTCCATTGCTATGCAGTGGTACATGTATCCTAGACCCATTCCACCATACTCCTCTATTTTGTTCAGAGAAAACAAGAAATTTTAGCCACTTACATTTGTAAACAATACAGTGAATTAAGTTTATATTTTATTTACCAGGAGCAGTGATCCCGTGGAGATTGAAATCTCCCATCAGCTTCCACAAATTGACTTCCTAGAAAAATGACAACATGTAACTCTATTTTCATTTTGAAAAGTTCTTAAATCGACTGATCTGATTCCAGTTATTTTACCTTTGGAAAATAATTGCTCAGATCAATCTTGGCTGCATGAGGAGCTATGTGCTCTTGTGCAAACTGATGAACACTTTCTTTAAACTACAAAGAAATAGTAGAAAACAAAACAAAACAAAAAAATCAACAAAAATGCTATTAGGGAATAAGTTATAAATACACCATAAGTTAGGAAATTTGAAAATTTTAAGAAGAACCCAAGGAATTGCTAATTTTATTTTCATCCCGTTTCTCTTAGTTTTCTATCTATCAGTTTCCCTTTAATAATGAATGAAATCGGCCAGGTCTTGGGAAATTTAGTTAACCTAGTCTGACATTTGCACCAATTATCTTTCAAAGAAACAGTAGAACTCTAGAAGACATGAATAACACAGCCTATCTATGATCTCTACTTTTCAAACCCAACCCAACGTATCGGCATATCCAAATAATACTGATCAAATCAAGCATGCGCATAGAATTTCACAATAAGCTGTTAGCCTGTACCAAAATCAATCGAGAAAACAATGCCTATGTGATCAAAGAGCGGACAAGAGAATCGAACCTGCTTTTGTGTATCATCGAAGAGAAGAGAAGTGGAGAAGCCCGCGCCACGACTCCATTGGCTTTGAAGGTGCGACGCCGCACGCCGGACCGGGAATGTAAGCCTCTGCATCCTCTCAATTTCGCTTCCTCCCCGTTTGGTTACGTGCGATTATAGGTTTAATCGAAAGAGAATTTGATTTTGATTCGACGTGGCCCCGGAATTTACTGCAAGTACAGAGTGGCAGAGAGTAGAGTAGATAGAGACGAAGTTGGACTGACAATGGTCTGACGAGGCTGAGCTGGAGGAGCTGAGCCTGTGTCCCCTCAGGTACCTGAGGTACATTAAAAAATAATGCACGGCCCAGATTAATCCCAGCTGGGCCGAACTCAATCCGGAGCCAGTTGGGACTGGAGTGTATGCTTTGAAATTCGTGCCAAATAAAAGGTCCCGATTTATGGCTTCCACCTCAGGTACCTGGGGTGATACGGAATCAGAGCAGGAGACGTATGGGCTCTTTTTGCCTGAGAATTGAGATGATAAACTCGGCAAAGTTGTCCAGATTTTTCTGTTACATCTTTCAAGTAAGCTAACTTGTTACAAGTCACTGACTCATGTGTTTCGTACTTTCGTGCTTAAGGTTAAGGAATCCACTCCGCGACCAGGAGAATTATCCGCTTGGAATCTGCTACAGAGAATCAGAAATTGAATTGTTGGGAATTTGGAAGCGTATGGGACTGTATCTCTCTTTACATCGATTTTTTTATTTATCTAAGAACCAGAAAAATAAGAATTACATATTTATTTTATAGTATATAATCTTGGAGTAAATTTTTTTATGTTTAATTTATAAAAGTTATTAAATTTTCATGTACGGAAATAGAAAGAGCATCTTATTTCTAACAAATATAGAAACATCAAATTTATTGAGTCCAATTCAATATTATGGATAAGACTCAATAATTTTTATTCAATTCTAACATAATCAAATGATCAAATGATCAAATGATCAAATGTGACAGTGACCGATCCAAAAAAATCGATAAAAAAAAAAATTAATGTCACATTTAATCATGTTAAATTTGAATAGGAAGTTACAAACCATTGAATCATATTTGTAATATTGAATCAGACTCAAAAAATCTAATCTTTCTATATTTATTGAAACAAGACACACTTTCTATTTTTGTATTGCTGAATTTAATAGTTTTTTATAGATAAAAAATTTCCACTATTTACCTACCGTAACTATTTAGTTTTTGCCCGTCTAATCTATATCTCACGGCTTTAATTGATCCCTCTTCGCTGTGTCGACACCTGTTCATTTTCTCGTATTAGTTTAATTTTGATTAAATTTAGAGCGGTGCTTTTTAGTGTCATCAAAATATGGCTATTTCAATTCATTATGCAAGCCGAGAAAATACTCTTATATATTTATAATCTAGAGTGTCAAAATGAACCGAACTCGAATAATTCATTTGTCACTATGGTGCTGACACTATAAAAGAATAGAGAGTACTCCATTTGGATTTCCAAAATTAGCTTCTTTTTTTTTTGTCTTCCATTTGATAATGTCTTGACTCGTTGTATCTCATGCAACTCTATTTAGAGCAGAATCGAGAATACTTGATAAGCGAAACTTACCGCTTTATGAACACTAGCTGGTGGATTGATCAGTAATTTGTAGAATAGGAATGATGCCAGGAATCTCCAACGAGATGATTTTGATTTATGAGAGCTAAGTAATTAACCTAAAATAATTTTCAATTGCAACGAGAACAAGCAACATTCTTCCGAAATTTTTATTAATATCTAAAAAAATATCAAATTTCAAAATCTACACTTCATTCTTAAAATTTTCGAAATCTGCTCAAACCACATAGTTATTTTGCAGAAAATGTTATAATTTATTTTTTTTTGTATTGAAATATTAGAAATATTTTATATATTTCTTTGAAAAAAGATAGAATATTGTATAATTTGATTTATTAAAAAGACTACGACAAATAAGCTAGATAAAAAATTTCAGCTAGAATTTTTGTGATTGTAAGAAAAATTAAATATTTCTTTGTATTATTGAAAAAAATAAAAATATTTTGAATCTAAGTTATTGATCCCGGTTTAAAAGTTACTTCTAGGTAAATATATAAAATATTGTGACCCTTCTATTTTAAAAAAAAAAAAAATTTCTCTGACAAAATGCCGGATGAAATATTTCTAATTGATTTTTTTTCAAAATAGTTACACTATCTTAGAATTTAAATGTACTAAAAGAACCATAATATTTTTTTTATTTACTTAGAAGTAACTTTTGAACCGGTATCAATAACTCAAATCCAAAACATTTTTAATTTTTTTCTAATAACACAAAAAAAAATTAATTTTTCTTACGGTCACAAAAAATACAGTCTAAAAAATGTTGATCCGAATTATTTATCGTAGTCTTTTTATTAGACGCAACAGATTCATCAGGGACACAATTGTAATTAGGAAAACAATGTAACTGATTGGTAGTTAGAGTGTTAGTTAGATTGCTGTTTCATGTTATGTCTCCTATAGATGATTAGATTGTATTACACTGGTTATATAAACCAGATCATTGTAACGATTGAGATTAATGGAAAATACAATCATCATGTTCAAACATCTTTCTCTCTCCTTCTCTCTATTCTGTCTCTTGTATCACTTTCTAATAAATCAAAATTTATAGTATTTGATCTATTTAAAATAAGAGAAAAGATTTCTGTCCACTAGGTTTTGTCCATCATTTGTCCACAATCTTATTCACTCTCATCTAACTGTCATTTTACAATATACAAGATTCAATTAAAAATTTACAATATTATTTGAAAATTTTACAGTATACAAGATTCAATTTTACAGTATGCAAGATTCAATTGAAAATTCTACTGTATATAAGATTTAATTTTTGCAGTATACAAGATTCAATTTTACAGTGTATAAGATTCAATTGTAAATTTTACTGTGTAGAAGATTCAATTTTACATTATACAAGATTTAATTGAAAATTTTACTGTATACAAGATTCAATTTTACAGTATATAAGATTCAATTTTACAGTATACAAGATTCAACCCAGTGTGGACGCTAATAATTAACTCTAACTGCCAATAATTTTCTATAACTGTAATTTCCGAAAGTATAGTTTGAAAGTACATTTATTTTGTCATGTTGAGCAAGTTGCAATCTTTTTCTAACTAACACGGGACCACTTCAAATAGTTACTGGATGTTTTGTGATTAACTGATATATTTTATGTGATATATTGTATAATTATACAGCATGTAGAAGTAATTTTATAGTATTCGTGCAAGTCAAACCTGTGGACAAATGGTGGACAAAAAGTTGTGGACAATTACAGGCTTCCAATCACAAATATTTTGTGGTTTTAAAATTCCAAAGCCTAGAACTGCTATAAAATTTTCCAAAACCGCAAACCAATTAACCTATTGATTCATTTCTCATAAAAATTTCGGAACATTCTTTCTATTTTCCTCTTAATTCAGCTATTGATCCATTTCTAATCCTTAATCGTATCGTATCCTCTGTCTCAAACACTCTTGTAAAATAATAATGGAGAAACTATTTCAGCCATTATATTAATTCTTTTTTTTTTTTTCTGTTTTTCGCATAGCAACAATTTTCTGATCCAAACACACTATCTAAGTGCGGTTGTTATCAGCTTTTTCTAAAGACGCAAGATACTGTTGGGTGGTCCCCACAAGCCTACCTGGTCCCGGTATGTCTCTTTAACCAAAAGAGGAGAGGCCCAATCTACCAACTGCACTTCACGTGGTTTCTGTACTGTGTTGTTGCATAGTGTTGTCAAACGCCACATTTCTTTCTGTTACTATAGCACACAGCTTCTGATTTCTGTCAGTATCAGGTCCCATTCTGGGGTCATAATATATAGCTGTTATTATTATGTCATTATGGCGAAAGGTTTGTTTTTGCAATGAAGGGATAGCTCATCTACTACATGCTATTCTTGCTTGTTTTGGAGAACACAATTACAAACCAATAAAGAGGGGAAAAATAAATCTGGAGATGAGGTCTATTGGTAGCAAAGTTCTCATTCTCTTCTTTGTTCTTGCAATAGCTATGCCATTGATGTGTACTGGTTGGGTTTTAATCTCTTTGTTTCTTTCATTTGTTACTGTTGCTTATGTGTACTACCTCTTAGGATTTCATTTTTATTGAACCAGAACAATTAAGGTACAGATAGTTGAGCTTGATATTTTTACTAATCGGTGTTTTGTATTATCAGCAACGAGAGAAGATGTTTCAGAGCCAAATATATATCAAATAGATTACAACGGGCCACAGACACATGCTCTGCCGCCGCCAGGACCAACCGTCGGTAAAGGTACCAACAAATTGTTCAATTTTGGTACTGTGTAGCTTGGTCTGGTCATGGTATTTACCATAACGTACCAACGTACCGCTTCGGTGCTGGAACCAATGAAAATCAATATAAATTTTAATGAAAAAGTGAAGAATGCAATCAAACCTGTTCAATACTGTACACATTTTAGTCATCAGTTCAACTGTTCAAGTATCAGTAGATACTCCTCAATGCAATAAAGAAGTTTGCATCCTCGGTTTTGTGGTAACACATACATTTTCTTAAAATTTCTCCATTTGTTACCGGTAACAGTATTACAAAAGAAAAGGTTATAAAAGGGCGTTTCGATCGACTTTGAATGTGATTTTTTTTTTAGTTTTAGTGGAGATCTGAATGTTTCGACCGATTTTGAATGTGAAATTTTTTTTTCCTCTGAATGTTTGATTTGTAATTCGGATTAAATTTATAGTTAAAATTAAAATAATTTTTTTAATTATGATTGGTAATTAGAATTATAGGTTAGAAAATTAAAAATTACAAGTCAGAATATTGAAAAGTATAAGTTAAAACATTGTTTTTTATCGAGTACATAATTAGTTAACAGGTTTAAATCTGATTCGATATTTTTTTCCTCGATGAAAATCCTAGGTCCGCTCCTAAATGCTAATATGATTATCTTTTGCCAAATTAATTAAAATACTAGCTCAAATTAAAAGGCTGATACATTGAAGTAAATCATATTTTACAGTAGGAATTCAGTCCCACTGTTACATCAATATTTCAATGGAAATTGACTTTTATTTATTTTACGTTGATATATTTGGTTGAAAGCAAAACTAAACAAAAAAGAAAAACACAATTCAATGCGCAAACAGTTGAACATTAGCTCCAACTAGTGTTTTAATAATCGGTTCTCATTCGGTATTTGGAAAGCACCGAATACTGCATATACAGTATGCGGCTGAATATTCATATTTTTATTCGGATTTATATATTCATATTTTAAAATGAAAAATCATAGGCATTAACTCTAATAAACATAGATAAACATTACAAATAAATATAAATAAAACATAACACAAGTTAGAACAAGTTAACAACCCATATTGCAAATTACAAAGCTACAAATAAGCATAAATGACATAAAAGTTCAAACTTAAATAAATGAAACTATAATTTATTCGGTTTTTATTCGGATTTTTATTCTTTATTCGAAAATATTCGGTTCTTATTTGAAAATATTCAATTCTTATTCGGATTCTTATTCTCTATTCGGAAATATTCAGCCAAATAGATAATATGTGGAAAAAAATATCCAGCCGAATATGTGGTCGAATATTCGAAACCGAATATTGAACCGAATACTAATTTCCTATTCGATTTCCAACTGAATACGAATATTCAGCCGAATAGACCGAATATTCAAACGCTGCCTCCAACAAACCTATAAGCTTAAAGCTTTGGTCCAATTATTTTAAACTCAAGCTCATTTTGCCTCCACCCCAGCTTAAGATTTGGTTAAATTACTCGAGCTGATGCTTTTTTTTAAGAAGTTCATAAGCATATATAGGCACCGGACTACCTAGCTCCCCTCTTTTAAATTAAAGCTCCAACCAATGTCATTACCATCAGGTGGTGGCCTCAGTCACCAGATCAGCTCATTTGCTATATTACTTTAAGCCTAATTGCCTGATGATACTGGTTTCTGCCATTGATTTCACACATTTATCAGGAATCTCGCCAGATCCAAGCTCATGCCGAAATTTTTATTAATAGAAAATTAATTAATTAAATATCGATAATGAAGAACGAATCTGGGTTTTTTCGAGATATAGAAAAAGCGTGGGACGTTATAGATTATCACGGCATGGAACAGTGCCAGTTCCTGCCAAAACACTGCCAGTTCATGCCAAAATAGGATCTGTTCCTGAAAGAAACTGAAGCCGAAACGGGTTGTTCTTGGTTGTGATGATCGTCTGTAACGTCTAGATGACGTTATAAATTATCACGTTTTCTCTATATCTCAAAAAAACCTCAAATCCGTTCTCCATTATCGATATTTATTTAAATAATTTCCTATTAATAAAAATTTCGGAAGCTCATGTGGTTTTATCAGTTGGTTAAAGCCAGACCTTTACTGGTTTACAACATGAGATGTCTTTTTTTTTTTTTTATCCGTACTTAAACACATAAAGCTAATTAGTTGCTGAGATATGCTTTCATTAGACTCTAATCTGAAGTTCTTTTTTTATTTTTCACTTTCCATTTTTATTATTCAGGTTCTATGCTGAACCATTCCGGAGGAAAGAATATCGGAAAACAAGTAAGATTGTATTCTATTCTCATTCATATTTTCTTCATCCTTCGTATTTTTTTATAGAGGAAGGTTCAAATGCTTTCATTTTTTGTGTTTTCATCGTGTTTCTATTTTTTAAAACTTTAATAATTCAAAATTTAAAACTTAAAAGTCAAAATAAAACCGTTGGATATGACTTACATCATTTTATTTATGAACATGTAAAAAATTATGACATTTCAATTTTATTTTAACTGTCATCAAAAGCTTATAAAAAATGCATTAATATGGATGATTTCTAAACGTTGATTTTTGAACTTATTGATTCACATAAAAACAAAACTAAAATGTGATAATTTTTTATGAGCACATAGAGAAAATAACATAGATCACATCTAACGGTTTTATTTAACTTTTAAGTTTTAAATTTTGAGTTATTAAAGTTTTAAAAAATAAAGACACGGTGGAGACACAAAAAATAGAGGCATTTGAACCCTCCTTTTTTTTTATATTGACTGTGGTTTCATTATTTCTTTGTGATTATGCTTATAGAAAAAGCCAATCCATGCATAAGTCTATTGGAATGACAAGCAAACAAAAAAAAGGAAAAGCGCAAGTAAAAAGTTAACTATTTCCTCAACAAATAGAGGTTGATTGCATGCCAATCTTCTATTCAGATTGTTATTATCCTTTTTGTATATTTCAATCAAATTCATTTTGGTTGTTGTTTTCTGCAAACAACAAAAGATGGAGATATATAATTATTTGGTTTAAGTTATCAGAAAATTTAATATGCTCTTGCCCTCTAGAATGATTAATTAGCGTCTCTGGCATGTTAATTATTCGAGTTGATGAGGTGTTAGATATGTGCATTTATTCTACGAGAAGCGATTGGATGACACTTTTTTTGGTGATATCGGGTGACATCCTGCATTTTCAAAGTTTTCAAAATCTCAAAAAGTCGACCCAAACCATTCAATATGATGAATATATTAAAATGTGCTTGCAAATCAAATTTTACATTTTTTTTAAATTTTTTACTATTTATTAAATTTTTTTACAAAATCATTTTTTTTCAGATCATTTAATTTTTGTTCCCATCTTAATATGTAGTAAAAAAAATTCAAAAAAAATGTAAAATTTGATCTGCAAGCACATTTTAATATGTCCATCATGTTGAACGGTTTAAATCGACTGTTTAAACTTTAAAAATGCATGGTATCATCCGATATCACCAAAAAAGAGTGTCACCTGATCCCTCCTCTTATTCTACATTTACATGTCAAAGCGATGTTTAAATGCTAAATTAGTTGCATTTACAATAATCAGTGGGGGCTCAATTTCAAATTATATAGCCATCAAAATTAACATAGATTCTCTCTATATGATCAATTACATTCTTATTAATTTTTTGCACTAAATAAAAATGATATGTCAAATATTAAACACACTGGAACAAATTTAAAACCTGTTGTGTATGTCACTTTATAATTTTAATCAATGCGTGCTTTATTTGACATCATATAATCACCAAAAAATACATAAATTATTTCAATAATATTATTTAGTTTATTATGTTAAATAATATAGTTATGAAATTTTGCTGATACAAATTATCGAGAATGCATTTACAATCATAAAATAAAAGATTAACTATTTTTAGATATCTTAATTAAGTAACCAAAATAGACAAATCGTAATACCATAATCAGGTGCCTAAGTTTAAAGATATGGATATAATCTTAATTAATATGTTGAAATATAAACATAGAAAAAAAAACTTAAAATAGCTATTTGTTAGAAAATATATATCTTATAATAACAAAATCGATAACAATAAATAGAGATTTTTTTTCATGATTTTATAATTAGAACGGAGAGGGAGTAACGATCATGTGTTAGAAAATATATATCTTACAAAATAATATGAAAATAGCATAAGATGGAAAAAAAAGAAAAAGAAAATAAAAGTGACGATTGTGTGAGATTGTGTGTTTAAAATTTGAATAAAGAATTTATTGTAGACATTAAATAGTTAGATGACTTAAATTTCTAATATTTAATTAAAAAAGAGAGACTAACAATAGCATTTTATTTAAATGCGAATACACATTGATTTCTTTAATGCTGCAAAACTTATCAGTTATTTCTGGACTGGATGGTTCAAATATTTCTTTCTTTTAGAAAAGCATGTAATATACTAATATATATGAAAATTATTTTAAATTTAAAATATCCACCATCAAAAAAGTTTATCAGAAATCAAATAGTAAACAATATGTAATTATAAGTTAATTTATAAATCGAAATAGGAAATAATAATTTTTTTTTTGTTTGATTTTTTTTATTGCAGCTGATCAAATATCTTACGTACAAGACAATTAACACTTAACGTACAAAAGACTGACACTTTTCGCAAGGATAAAAAGTGATTTTTCACGACGGAGTATCATTATAAACATGTTTTTTTTTTTCTATTCGCGACGGAGTACCGTCATAAATGCGTTTTTTCTATAGCAAAAAGTGCCTACCTTGTTGTTGTGACATTTATATATGCTTGACCGCATGCTGCATATATACAAATTAACATCCTCTCAGCCATATGCATCGTAAAAATATTGGTTCCCCCATGTCCTCTCCAATTTAAAATAATTTCAACTTAACAAGGCATTTAACAAAACATGCAGCTAGCTTTGCTTGCAAAGAGATGAAGTCTAAGTAACTCAAGTATATATGATGTTTTTGCAGTTTGCAGATGCTATTATACGGTAAGCTACTACATGTCGTTATATATGTGATTGGATATTGTATTTCGTATATATTAAACAAGAGATATTGTTTTGAGATATATATACTTGGGTCAATAGATATAGAAAACCAGTCGAATTCAAGAAACATCAAATTGGGGAGAGAATTGAGAATAAAATAAAGTTGCGTCAGATTCACAACCGATAATTTAAGTTGTACAAACTAGGGGTGGCAATAATTTCTTATGGTAGCTAGAATCGAGACATCGGCATTGTTATCAATGAAATGTAGATTAAATAGAGGTTTCTCACAAAAATAATAATACAAAGATAGAACAGAGGTAGAATCAGGGACGGACGCAGGATTTTTGTCAGGGCAGGGCAATAATCGGATGCAAATAGCTTATCGGGTTCAAACCCAATAGCTTATCGGGTACAATTCAACATAACAAAAAAAATACCAATCAATATAATAAAAATCCTAAATTACTTGAAAAAAATCAACAATTCAACATTTTGATTTAACTTGACAGCATCTGCTTTTGAATTCAAAAAAAATAAAAACATTTTGGTTCAACTAATTTTCGATATTTGGGATCAGCACCTATTTGGGCTCCGCTAATTTATTTCGTTCATAGTTTATATTGGCTCTGTTCTGTCTATTAGAATTTCAGAATGGGCTACAGGGGGGCAATTTGAATTCCAGGGAGGGGCAGAGGTCCAAAAAGTAAATTTTTAGCACTATTTTTGAAAATCCAGCGAGAGGCAGCTGATCCCTGTGCTACAGTAGATCCGCCCCTGGGTAGAATTGTGAATAGAATCGGCTTCGTACTGGTAGAGATCAATGAAATTAATGTTGCTGGGTGGAGTCCAGATCCTCTGAGGTAACAGAATATTTATGTTTAAATTTGAACCGTTTGATTGGAATTCGGGCCAATCCAGGTCCCCTTTAACATTCGTGCAGATTCTATTTGAACGATCTAAATCCAAACAGAAATATTCAGTTGTACGAATTCGGGTGAGTTGGGATTAGTGTTTGGTAAACGTGCCGGGCTGGGCGGTCCGGGCAAAACCCGGGTACGGGCACGGGTAGCCATGGTCACGGGCGTCACGGGCACACGGGCAAAACAGACCGGGCATCACGGGTTTTTTTTCAAAAATCTTGCCCTGCCCGTTTAATACCCGTGCCCGTCACGGGTTCGGGAGCAAGACGGTCCGGGTACGGGGCGCCGGGCAGTCCAGTCCGGGTCTGGATCCGTTTTTTTTTTTTTTGTTCTGTTTTTTTTTTCTTCTTTAAAAAAATAAAATAAAAAAAGAAATACAAAAACAGAAATACAAAAAAACAGAAATAAAATTCAGAAATAAGAAAAACAGAAATAAAAAAACATAATTTAAAAAACAGAAATAAAAAACAGAAATAAGAAAAACAAAATTTTAAAAACAGAAATTAAAAAACAATATTTAAAAAACAGAAATGGGAGGAATTTGGGTTTAAATTTTGAATTTTAGACCAAAAGTAAAAAAAAAAAAAAAGTCTGCTACAGGCTCACGGGCACGGGCGCACGGGTTCACGGGCATGGGCGCACGGGTTCACGGGCACGAGCGTCACGGGTATAGGTTACGGGTACGGAGGTCCGGGTTCTCACGGGTATTTTTCCAAAAAACCGGGTCCGGCCCGTTTAATACCCGTGCCCTTGTACCTGTACATACTCGTGGCACGGACACGGTCCGATCCGGACATGGTCACGGGCGGACCGGTCCGGATTGAACCCCGGGGGCATTTACCAAACACTGGTTGGGATAGAGAGGTCGGTATCCAACCAATACAAAATGCTTTATCTGGTACCGGTGTGAATTTTTACCTTCGCTAATTAAATTTGGGATGATGCATATGTCTTTTTTTTTATAAAAAAAAAAAATTAAAATTCTTCCTTCTAAATAAGTCGATTTTCAAAACTTCAACCTAAAATTAGAACATCCATTATGCTAGTACTCTAATTTTGGGCGTATCAATTGCTCGAGTTAGATTCATTTTTATTTATATCTGAATAAATGTAAATTTTAATAAATCGATATTTGTTATTTATTGAATATGTGGCGTCTACTTGATGCATTGTGACTTCTCTTTACCGTATCAGTAGTTCCCAGAGTCATCAAATTTAAAGAGAAAAGAAAATGAAAAAGATGAGCATGAAATAAGGTTATTTAAAGAGGAAAAAAAAAATCTAAATGTGACCTTAATAGGATATCTAAATTAGAGACCCACAATATCACCTACTTAGTAGGAAAATATTATTTTTATTGATGTTCTGCATGGCAACCTTTTATTTTAGTATATAAAATATTTACTAATGATCCATCATATAAACTTTGCTAGAAGCAATGCAAACACACTGATATTCGGAGGAAACATATCATGTTTTCTTAATTGAATTTGAACCTTAATTATTTTTGTAGATCTTAAGGGGTGCTGATATTCACACCACAAAAAGTATTATTAACACAACAAGTTTTAAATATTTTAATAAATAGACAACTTTACTCTTTATTTATTTCTCAATCAAACTATCATTTATTTTTTATTTTAATTAACAAGCTTCTTAAATATAAACTTCTAAATTTGTTATTTTTCATTCATGTTATCTTCTAATTGTATACTATACAGTAAAAAGAAGAAGAAATTATTCAGCAAGTTACCAAGCCAAATTTTGAAATAATATGTGCCAGTTGTCACTTAGATATGTTTCTTTTTAAAATGTAATTATTTTCTACTTTTGATTATGTTACTCAATTAATTGAAAATTATTTTAACAGTAATTTTTGTTAATTTTATATTTTATTATTTAACTAAATACCTAGATAATTTTATTTTTAAATCTGATCATTTCAATTAAAAAAATGTACAGTCTTTGTTATTTATTAATTTAACTATAAGTTTTATTTTGTTGATTGGTAAATTGATTTTTCATCTTGTTAATTATGAGTTTTAATTTTTGTGTTCTGTTTTTTAGGAAAGAAATGTATTTAAAGGGCTATGTTTTGATTTTGGAAACAAAGTGAATCATAATTTTAAAATAAAGAAAGTGTTGATTGCATAATCAAATAAAACAAGCTATAGTAATAATAGAGTAAGGATAAAGTTATCTATACACTTGAAAATTTTGAAACTGTTGTGTTAATAAAACATATAGTTATGTTAAAATCATTACCCATGTTAAGGTAGTATCTTTTTCATGAAAATAAGATAGATTTTGCAAGAGATTGCTCAAGTTTATATTATATTGTTTTTCATTCTTCTATTTTAGTCATTGAATTTATTTAATATATAATTTATCGAACAATGAAATGCACTCAATTATTGAGAACTAGCATTTGATTTGATAGCAAAAATAATGTTCTCTGCGTGAGAGGTTGTATGTTCGAAACTCAAAAAGAACAATCCTTTGTGAAAAGGAGTCACCAGACTTGACCTCAAATCTTTACTAAAAAAAAAAAATGCACTCAATTATCAAACATACGCCAAAGTAAGTCTCTTATATTTTGAGAAATTATAATTTGCCTCAAGTAAATGGCTTTTGAAATTTTGAAAACTTTTATTGAATCGAGACTGCATAATCACAATAACTATATGAGATCATTTGCTTCATTTTTGAACTTTACGTTAATTATAATTTTTGAAGCTCATTATTTTAAGAATTAAGTTAATATTCTTGTGCAATTTTGAATTTAAAATGGGGTTTGATTCAAATTTAATATGAAAATTCAATTTCTAACATTTGACAAAGTAATGCTGAGTAGCTAATTCGGTTTAATCGAAGTTTCGTTATGAAAGGGGAATATGTTGGAATAAAGGCTATGTTGTATCCCAATAAGAAAAAAATTGATTGAAATGTCGAAAAGGAAAAAGTAGAATTGAGTTTGAATTTTTGTAATCAAACTTCTACTTTTTCTAAGTAGATTCTTTTTATATTTCTATGTGAACCAATTCACTATTAATTTCATGAGGATAGTGGAATAGAAAAATTGGCCTTTCAAGAGATGTAATTAGCTTATTTACTGATACTTTTTCACTATTTTTTTATTCCATCTTTATCCGAAAGAAATAGTGTGAAATATAAATTGATTCTAAATTTTACTCTTCTTTACTTTTTCTCTAATATACTACTTTGTCGAACAAATTCGTAGAGATTTACTCATAATGAATTCAGATCCAGTGAAGTAACTCAATTTTTGGGTTTTAAATTGTGACCGTCCGATTTGAATCTGTGACAATCCATTCGAAGTAGAGCGGACACATTCCGAGCAACGAATCCAAATTCCAATACGGTCTTGATCCAAGATCCTAAAATTGAATTACTTCAGGGGATCCGGACCCCTTATAAAATACATATTGCCATTCTAAGCAAATCTAATTTTAAGAAAAAACTTCTACTCAAATGTCAGATCTAATATCAAATATATCATCATGTAAATAAATATAGAAGTACGACGAGTTACATTGGATGTGACAAATTATTATTGGCTGGCCTCATCATCTAAATATGAGAATTAGTTTTGTAGACATGCCGCTATCTTAAGAAAAAAACTATTTTTTTTTAAATCTTTTATGCCAGATTTAATACCAAATACATCACCATGAAAATAATATAGAAGTATGAGTTATATTAGATATGACAAATTATTATTGGCTGGCCTCATTGTGCAAATATAATAATTATTTTTTAAGTAAAACCAGAGTGTTCTTAATTTTATCAAGTTTTTTTGATGAACATAATTTCAAAACTTATTAGATTGACTTCAAATGACGAATCCATACAACATGTCAATTTTTAAAAATTTCAAATTAATTTAGTACTAAGTCAAGCTGTAAAAAAATTATTTATGAGATAATTTTAATGTGTTAATTTTTCATTACTTTTTGACCACTTGATTTTATACTAAATTAATTTAAAATTTTATAATGATATATTAACAAATCACTCGTGAGTCGTGATGTAGATGGACTTTTATAGTTTAGATTTGTCGTTCAATTCAATAAATTTTGGAGTTAAACTTATCAAGACACTTAAGAATTAGCCTTCGATCTAGTGGTAAAGGCCTAAAGGGCAATACATTCCGTATGGGAGATCAAAAATTTGAAACCCAAATAGAGAGATGAACAATTAAATGAAAATTAGTAAACTTAGACTTCCACCTTTTTATATCAATAAAATTTACCTTCATCTCATATAGTTACCTTCAATAGTGGCTAACACTCTAGTTAGATCGATTTTGTCTTTACTATGAGAGATGACAAACGAGCTTGCGTAGATTGTAAGGTGATACCTGAAGAATGTGTTGTTTCACAACACTAGCTTCTGGTATTCGATTTTCATCTTCGGATACGTGTTCGGCAGGACAAAGGCGCCAGAATCACAAGGAAAAAATGGTGGAAGCTCAACGGGAACGCCTCACGGGTGTTTAAGGATAGGGTGATTGGAGAAGGGGCATGGAACATAGAAGGAGAAACAAATCGCATGTGGGAGGAGATGGCAACTTGCGTTCAAAAGGTGGCTATGGAGGTGTTTGGAGTGACAAGAGGAAATAAACGAGAACCTAAAGATACTTGGTTGTGGAACGAGGACGTGCAAAAGGCTATCAAGGAGAAAAAGAATGCTACAAATGCTTGCATCATCACAGGAGTGAGGACAACATTCAAAAGTACAAAGCGGCAAAAAAGAATGCAAAGAAGGCGATGAGTGAAGTAAGGGGTTGTGCGTATGAAGATCTATATCAGAAACTAAGTACGAAGGAGGGCGAAAAGGACATCTATAGGATAGCTAAACTCCGCGAGAGGAAGACAAGAGACTTTAATCAAGTTAAATGCATTAAGGACGAGAATGGTGGACTTCTGGTGAAGGATGATGAGATAAAGAATAGATGAAGAGCATACTCCGACAAGCTATTCAATGGAGAGGATGATAGCACCACGATCGAGTTGGATGACACTTTTGATGACACCAACAAAAGATTTGTTCGGAGAATTCAAGAGTCTCAGGTGAAGGAGGCGTTAAAAAGGATGAAAGTAGGCAAGGCGTTGGGGCCTGATAACATCCCTATCGAGGCGTGGAGGTGCCTTGGAGATGTAGGAGTAGCTTGGATAACTAAGTTGTTCAACAGCATTTTCAGATTAAATAAGATGCCCGATGAATGGAGGAGAAGCATATTAGTACCAATCTTCAAGAATAAGGGAGATATTCAAAGTTGTACAAATTACAGAGGAATTAAGCTTATGAGTCATACAATGAAGCTTTGGGAGAGAGTCATCGAGCATCGCTTAAGAAAAGTTACAAGCGTTACGAAGAACCAATTTGGTTTCATGCCTGGGAGGTCGACCACGGAGGCGATTTTCTTGACGAGACAACTTATGGAGAGATATAGGGAGCAGAAGAAGGATCCACACATGGTATTTATCGACTTGGAGAAAACGTATGACAAAGTACCGAGGAATGTTATGTGGTGGGCTCTTGAAAAGAAGAAAGTTCCAACAAAGTACGTTACCCTCATCAAGGATATGTACGATGACGTTGTGACTAGTGTCAGAGCATACAATAGCGAAACCAATGACTTTCCCCTTAAGATAGGACTACATCAAGGGTCAGCTTTGAGCCCCTACATTTTTACCCTGGTGATGGACGAAGTTACAAGGGACATACAAGGGGAGATCCCTTGGTGTATGCTCTTTGCTGATGATGTGGTGCTAATCGACGAGAGTAGGATAGGAGTTGATAGACAACTAGAGTTGTGGAGACAAACTCTAGAATCGAAGGGTTTTAGACTAAGTAGGACTAAAACCGAGTATATGAGGTGCGAGTTCAGCGGTGTCCGGTCAGATGATGGAGATGTCACTTTGGCTGGACAAGTAGTGCCCAGGAAGGACACCTTTCGATATTTAGGGTCGATGTTGCAGAGTGATGGTGAGATTGATGAAGATGTTAGTCATATGATTCAAGCGGGGTGGGTTAAATGGTGACAGACATCTGGCATTCTACGTAACAGAAAAGTCCCCCAAAAGCTCAAAGGCAAGTTCTACAGGACGCCTATCAGACCTGCGATATTATATGGTGCAGAATGTTGGGCTACTAAAAGGCAACATGTTCAGAAGATAAGTGTAGCAGAGATACGTATGTTGCATTGGAGTTGTGGGCATACAAGACGGGACCACATCAGAAATGATGATATACGTGACAGACTTGGGGTAGCACCGATTGAAGAGAAGATCATCCAAAATCATTTGAGATGGTTTGGACATCTCCAAAGGAGGCCTCCTGAAGCACCAGTGCTTACTGGAATTATAAGGCGTATCGAAAACACAAGGGGAGGTAGAGGTCGGCCACGATTGACATGGGATGAAGCAGTAAAAAGAGACTTGAAGGAGTGAAATATAGCTAAGGAGTTAGCTTCGAACAGGAGCGCGTGGAAGCTAGCGATCCACGTATCAGAACCATGACCTAGTGCTGGTTAGGAATTATTTAGAGATAATATTATAGGTCTTAGGTTATAGGAGTAGGAAGTTGGAGTCTAGGATGTAAGCTTAGGACTTTGACCTCTACGATTAGGTAGAATATAATTAATATTAGTATTAGTATTATTACTATCACTTTCACTTTCACTTTTGTTTTTATTATTTTTATTTTATGACTACTTTATTATAACTTATCTTTATTGTTTGATTGTGATTGAGTTTCATTTCTAGCCTACCACAACTCGTTTGGGACTAAAGACTTGGTTGTTATTGTTGTACTAATCACTTTTTCATTTATTAGAACTTTTATTTGTAGTTTATCTAGAGGTGCTACTTTTACCTGATTGCTTGGATCTGATTCGGAACCGAACTGGATCTGATCCGGAACTGATTCGGATCCGATCTAGAACCGATCCAGATCCGATTAATTTGGATAGGGTATGGTTAAAAAATATAACCGGTTAAATTATGGGTACCGTTACAAAATTAATAATTTAATATCCGATCCAAATCCGAACCGGAACCGATATTGTAATTGTTGGATATGGGTTTCCTTTAATTATCTGACCCATAATTGAACCCGACCCGATACCCTTATATATACCCGATAAAACATATATTAATGACTATTAATATATAAAAAATACAACTTTGCATATTAATTTTTACATAAGCCGTGGTGAGTCCATTACTTTTTCATAACTTGAATGTGCAAAATATAATGCAGTCACATATTTGCTATGTTCATACACACAGATAAATGCCAAATTTATTCCTTCCATAACAGCTGCATTAATTTTTTAAATAAAATTTATTGCTATGAATACATCCTTCAATATTTGCCTTAATATCCTCTTCATAATAATGAAAATTTATTGCTCTCATTGATATGTCCTTTCTACTAGTATTCTATTCATAGGTTTTTTGAACTATAGAAAAGAAAATCGTCATCTCCAATGTCTTACTTTCTAAAAATTATATCTATTCTTCAATATTTTTATTTAAAAAAAATATTTCTCTCCATCCCCTGAATTCAAAAGCTATTAACAAAAAACAAAAAACTTTTCAATATTTTTTGTTATACCATGAGTACTCCAAACAATCAACAATCAAATTCTGAAAATAATACTACCCAAGTTCCACAAAATATTATTGAAGACTCGATCTATTGAGAAAAAAAATAAAGCAATATGTTGTATGGAAGTAGTACTTGCAAATGCTGAATCAATAGGATAGTATTTTTTTTTTAATTTAGATAGATAACTAATAATTTAGAGTTTATTATTTTTATTGTGTTATATAGCATGATATATTTTATTATTTATGAATAAGATCAATAGTATAATTTTTATTTTGCAGTAGTTTTTAATTTATATTATAATGATTTGTGATATGAGATATTTAAGAAATTATTATATATAAATGTAAATAATTTTTCAAATGCTTTGGAGTTGTGACATATACCCACTTTAGATTCGGAACCGTTCCATATCCGAACCGGACCCAATAATCTACAAATAAGTTATGGGTATCTATCTACCCGGAACGGAAAGACTGGATCCGAAATATCTACAGATAGATAGGTATCCGGATCCGGACCCAACTCGATTTGAAACAAATAAGTATATGAATCGAAATTTGGACCCGAACACTTTTAGAGTATGGATCCAAATATAATAATATCCGGACCCGATCTAATCCGATAGCACCTCTAAGTTTATCATCTTATATCCTGACTGGTGCATAAAATACCATATTAGTTATGTGCAAATAAATCTCTCCCTAGAGTAAAATTAGTGTGTTTCTAGGCTCATGAATTTTTTTGTCACTTCAATTTTAAAATTTATTGAATTGACTTCAAATGACAAATTCAAATTGTTGAAATCGATCTACTGATGCGTTCAACATGTCAAATTTATAAATTTTTGAATTAATTTTGTTTAAAATCAAATAGTAAAAAAATAGTAATGAATGTATTAAAATTAACTTATAAATCTTCTTTGTTTCGATTGCTTGATTTTATACTAAATTAAGTTAAAATTTTAAAAATTTAACATGTAAACATATCACTCGTGAAGTAGATCATATTTCGTTGCTTGAATTTATTTCGATCAATTTTAGAGTTAAGCTCACCAAAAAGTTTGATGAGCTTAAAATCACCCTAGTTCTACTATGTCTTTTAAGAGGAGGGTTCCAATATCTCATACCTTTCATATCTCATCGTACATTATATTTTATATCTTTATTTTCAAAATCCGAATTTACTCGAACTGCTCAACATGATATTCATACTCAAATATGTTCGGGTATGAAATTTTATAATTTTTTTTAAAAAATTACTATTTTTTCAGATGGGTAGAAAATAATTGTTTTTTTAAATGGACCAAAAATAGTGATTTTGCATCTATCTTTAAAAATAGTAAAAAATCTCCAAAAATTATAAAATTCACTCCAAACATATTTTAGTATGGATATCATATTGAGTAATTCAGATCAACAATTTAAATTTTGAAATCCTCCCCTCCCCGTCTTCTAAATGGTTCAGTATTATGATATTATCATAAAACTATATCTAGCGCCAATCAACATCAAACATCAACGGACCTAACCTAACATCGGAAAATCGGAACTCTTAACATTTTAAATCTTTATCAGAAAACTATTTTCCTTACCATCTTCAATTAGTTCTGTTTCCAACAATATTTTGTTGTCTGACCAATTGACCATGTCATCCCTGTTCCTCCCCCATATCGAGTTGCAGTTATTTGAAGATGTGAACCACTATATTTGTCTCATAAATAAATTATTTCATTATCATAAATGAAGTGTTGTAACAAGACTGCAGTGTTGATCCCTAGCGGATTCACTAAAAGTTGCAATGATTATTTTGCTCAAACTCTCACTAGTTAGTATGAGAACCGTAATTTAAAAAAAAGAGGGAATTTCATGCATACCCCTTAAAAAGTTCAAATTACATATTCCCTACTCTAAACATCAAAATTATGTATTTTCTCTCTAAACTTACAAAACTCACAAATTTACTCATATTATTGTCTTTTATATTGAAACTAATTTAAAATTTATAAAATACCCATTTTACCCTTTATTAAAAGAATAAAAAAATTGTAGCATGTTTAAGAAAAATGTCGGTCCTATAAGATACCTATTATACCATTTACTCTTTATAAAATACTTATTTTGTCCTTGAATATTGGATACCCATATACATTTTACCCTTTATAAAATATCCATTTTGCCCTCAAAAACCAATAAAATATAAAATCGATATTTTTCTTAAACAAGCTACAGTTTTATGTTTTTAATAAAGAGTAAAATGAGTATTTTATAGATTTAAAATTAGTTTTAATATAAAAGAAGAATAGGTAAATTTGTTAATTTTAGAAGTTTAGAGGGAGAAATACGTAAATTTCAAAATTTAGAAGTGTCAAAGATAATTTTGAAGTTTGGAGGGGTATACATAAAATTCGCCAACCCCCCAAAAAAAAAGAATTATGAAACCGGTCCCCACATGTCAGCGCTGCGTATACTACAAGATTTCAAGATTTTTGGGACAATACCAACGCTACCCTTGCATAATATTGTATTATTAATTTTGCATAATTGCTAACCGGGAAATATTTTTCAGCGGACCTAAAAGCTCCGATACAATCTAGTTTATGGCGCCCCATCGAGCGGCTTGAAATCCGGACCCTCGGCTTTTGTCTCCTTCCCTCCGCTCACGTTCTCCGCCTTCTCCACACAATCGTCTCTCTTACTCCTCTCGGTTCTCGCCGCATGTAATTTATAAAACCTCGCTTCACCGAGCCCTTTTGCGCCTATCCTCTCCCACCAGGCGACATCTCAGTCCTCTCTCCTCCTCCTTTCTCCGGTGAACTCGACCTCCATCAGATCCATGCGCCTCGCGCCTCGCTCGTGGGTTTAGAACCGCCTGAAGGATTACGATGCCTCCCCAAACGCCTCCGCTCGAACGCCGGGACTTGTACCAGGATAGGAGGCACGACCGTGGGCCTGGACCAGGCAACTCCGACCCGTCCCGGTGGCGAGACCCGTACTACCCTTCTTCAAGGGACTACCCTCGACGACAACCGCCTCCAGGTAACCCTTCTTTATTCAATCTTGATTGGATTTGAATCATAAATCTGTTGTTTTTCTTTGTTCCCTAATTTGTGATCTCTATGAATTTGCGAAGGTTATCACCGTGGTTATGTAGAAGACGCTGGACCAAGAGGAGGTACACCGTCTCGCTCCGATAGGTTCTGGCATGAGGAGCAGAACTACTACCGCTCTTACTCTGGCCGGTATGATCGAGGCCGGGCCAGTGGGACAAGAGACGTACGAGGTGGGCAGTACTCGTACCGGCGATCTCCCCAATATGAACCCTACCATCCTGATTACAGAAGGTCGCCACCCCAATATGACCCTTATCCATACCCGTACCCTTACCCATACCCGACAGATTACAATCCAAGGCACCATCCAGGTCCCAGATCGGTGGCTGTCCCGATCTCCTCCTCCACTCGTGTTATTCCTGACCACAGGGCCGAGTATTACAGGAGATCATTCTGGGAGAAAAAACCTGACTGGAGCAGGGATCGGAACAGAAATCGGGATAGGAAGCCCTATCCAATGAAGTGGTCTCGGAGTAATAGTGTTCCTAGAGAGGGTAGCAAAGAGGCATCAGAGAGTCCTCGGAAGAGGAGGAGCAGGGATAGGGAGGTGACTGTTAATCCTGAGGGGAGTCCAGAGGATTCACCCTCAAAGATGGCACGTCTAGGGTGGGGCCAGGGTCTGGCTAAGTACGAAATGCTAAAGGTTGGCCCCTCTGACGACTCAAAACAAGAAAGTGTTGTTCCTGATATGTTCAAAGAGAATACAGTTGATGCGGCAAAAGATGCTATTAATCGTGAGAAAGAGTTTGATTTGGAGACTTGTATTGGAGAGGAGACTTCATTTGGTTCAGCAAGAGACTGTTTCATTCAGGAACCTTCCTTTGCTGTTAAGTCAGATTTCCCTGCAGACGAGCAACAATATGGTAATTTTACCTTGGGTATTAGTTTTTTAAGTTTCCTTTTGTTGAGGTCAAGACATGTGAAAATTATTTGCTTCACTGCCAGTTTGATTTTACATAATTGCAAGATTTTCCGTAGAGTGATAATGAATTTTAATTTGATGCTCATTTAAAAATGTTGAGTTGTAACTTCCCATGTTAGGATATTGTATTTGGTTATATTGGCAAGTTGTCCTGCATGTCCCCCTCTAATGGTCACTGCTGTGATTAGAATTAACACCATGTTATTACATAAATTTTGTAACATGTTATAGGCCAACATGTATGTGGTTATCTTGTTTCTGGAAGCCACGTGGCTATCAGAGTTTTAGGTTTTAGATCTATTTGGTACAGCTTGGGGAATGTTATTTCAACACACAATTTTTTTGGAATGCTGTCCCAATATAATGGATTGGGATTTAGTGCGACCCAAACTGCATTTTTGTATGACATCTCCAATTGTTTTATGCAATTGTAGGTCTGATTTACCAGATCATTTATATTTTGTAAATGCAAACTGTTTTTTATCTATTTCTTTGTACTCAGAGCATCTTTTTTAGATTTCTTTAATTTCCCTACAGGGGATTATGAAAGGTTCTTACCATGTCAATTATTAAATAGGCACTTCTCTTTGCACTGAAAACATTTATTGCTTTAAATAAATAAATTTGATGACAACGGAAAAGCAGCGTTTATTGTAACCTCAACAATTTATTTGAGTTCTTCCTTATATGTCCCCTTGTGTGCTTTTACTATTGTTACACTTTTCTTTTTTGATTTCTCTTACCAGAAACTGATGCCAAGCCTTGTGCAAGTGCCGCTAACACAAATTGCGAGATTGTGCTCTTACCAACGATTGATCTCTTACATGAAAACTCCATTGCCACTCTTCTGACAGACATTCTACGACCTGATGATGCACACACCGGTGATCTTTCCCTGACGAGGCAAGCTTCATTGAATGAACTGTCACAATTGAAGGAGGTTATTTCGAAACATCTGGAAACAACTGAAGCAGAAATTGACTTGTTCGAAACAGAACTCACCTCGGTGCTTCCAGATCCCAAATCTGCAGAAACAAACACAACACTTGTTCAAACTCTTGGTCCTGTGCAGCATATCAGTGAGAATAAAACCATTGAAATCCAAGAGGACAATACAAATGCAAGTTTAATATCAACCATCCTAGCTGCTAACCGGGATGCCTCTAGGAGAGCAAATTCATTGCTTGACAATTGTTTGCATTTAACTGACCCTCCAGACCTGGAAGTGTTGGTTGGTTCCATTACCTCTCAAAAAGAGAAGAAAGAATCAAAAATCAAAGGGAAGCTTTGTCTTAAAAAGGGTGCGCTAAAATTCAAAGAACAAGCACTTGCACGTAAATATAGATTACTTCGTGATATGTGGAGAGATGAGCTCAAGATGAATCCCTCTTGTAAAAAAAGTCGTACAAAGACTCCACGTTCTCGGCTTATTTCAGATGGTAAATTTTCTACAATCTACTTTTTTTTGTTTTCCTTTTTCGTATTTTGCCTGTATCATTGCACCTGTGCATTTTTAAACATATCTTAAATTAAAGAAGGGAAGCCACGTGTTTGCAAATAATAAAGAATTGATAGGTCTATCAAGGTTAATGCGCTTACTTTCCACAAATAATCATTTCCTATGGGCCTGTCTTCTATAGAGGACTTTACCAAAGGAGGTAAATCTCTCTCTTTCTTTCCATGTCTGTTTTTAACAGACAGATCTAATCAAGTATTTGAGGATGAAATTTTCCTGTTTCTTCAACAGAAGCTAGTTAAGCACTCCTCCCTTTTACTTTTGAGCAAAGTAGTTCCTTTGTAGTATAAATGACAGATTTCAACATTCTCTACATTCTTCCTGCTTATTGTCCTTCACGTGAATTCTAAAATAATTATCATTGCTTCATCTGTTTGCTATTGTAATAGTCTGATATGCAGTATCAATTTGATGTTATTGAATGTAATTATTTTAAACTTGAACAGAAATACCTTCTTATTGTAAAGACCCTAGAGTTTCTGGTTTTATGTCTCCACTATAACAGGTCATCTTTTAATTACGTCCAAAATCTTGGGTCTTTTGGGAGATTTATCCTCTTATTTTTCCTTTGCACAACAGATTTCTTCACAATAATTGTAATTAGGTTGTTTTGTATTTTTTCAATCTTTTAGAAGAAACAGTTCTTCTTTATAAGTATACAAGATGTAATTCAATTTTGCAAATAATCTGCCAGGCGATGAAGATACTACTATAGTGAAAATAAACTGGAAATTTCCTTTCTATTTATGCTTCAAGTGTTTTTCTCTCTGCTTTTATTTTTCTGCTGGGTGTGGGGGAGCGTGGACGTTAATTTTTCAATTTAGTGCTTTACACATGTCCAACATAAATATGCTTAACTTGTGTATTTCTATTCTTGCCCTAATAAAAATAGAATCCTTGGTTTTGTAATGTCGTCTTGCCGTTTCTTTACAATTTTTAGATATACAAACTGCGTGCTTGTAGAGCTTGGAGAATACTTATTTTAGACATAAAAGCACATGTAGAAGTTTCAACTTTTTCTTTCTCCACTCAATTTCAAAACATTTGCTTATAAATCTGACCTTTTTGTATCTTGTCCTTGCAGCTGGCAGCTTACCTCCATTTGCAACCAGAAAGGCATCTTATTTTGCACACAAGCTCGTGTCAGACTCTCACACCAAGCTGTACCGATCACATTTGAAAATGCCAGCACAAATCCTGGATGAAGCAGAGAGAACACATTCTATATTTGTCTCCCACAATGGGTTAATTGATAACCCGGTTGTGATTGAAAAGGAGCGAGCTCTGATAAATCCATGGACCCAAAAGGAGAAGGAGAAGTTCATGGAAATGTTATGCCTCTTTGGCAAGGATTTTGCAAAGATCTCCTCTTTCTTACCCCACAAGACAACTGCTGATTGTGTTGAGTTTTACTATAAGAGCCACAAATCAGAGAGCTTTGCCGAGGTCAGAAAGCACCTGAGTGCTAGAAAGGCAGTGACACCTGGTAACTATCTTGGGTCTAGGACGGGTAAAAAACGAAAAAGAGAGTGTAATGCGGTCTCACTGGATAAGCTTGGTTCACCATCTGTTTTGGCAGTACAAAACCCTAACCGCCCGAAGAACAAGACCACCTCTGCAAAAAAGGTGAAAAATCCTGGTTCTAACAACAAATACATTTCTTCAAACAAAAAGAGAACTCTTGATTACCTGGTGGTGGCTGACCGTCAAATAAAAAATTTGAGTTTCTTAGATAAGAAAGGTGTTGATTTGCCGATGGTTGGCTTTCAGAAAGTTAATATAGGCTGTTTAGACAAAGCAAAGAGTGTTGATATGCCTAGTGGCATTCCCTGGACCCATTCATTAGAGGGCATGAGTTCGTGCATCACTGCTTCCCCTGGTGATAAAGAGAAGAGCTTTGAGGATGATGAGGATGATTGCTCCGATGATGGGTGGCAGGATGTGGGGCCTGCCTGGACAGACAATGAGACGTCTTTGTTTGTTCAGGGCCGGGGTTTGTATGGAAATGATTTCGAGAGAATATCAACACTTGTGGGGTCTAGAACTCGTGACCAGTGCAAGACTTTCTTCTCCAAGTCATGGAAGGTTCTCAATCTGGAAGGTGGCTTTCCTAGAAATAATAATACTGTAAATGGCTATTTGATGGATGATGCAAAAGTAGGCAAAGCTGTCTCTGATGAGGTATGTGTGGCTGAGACTGAGTCGGGCACATGCAGTTCTCAGTCTTGTTCAAAGCAGGAAGGTGATGGTTTTCTTGAAGCCCAGACTAAAGGCGAAGATGTGACTCGAGTTCAAAAAAGGGAGGAAATCCCAGAAATGACTTCTGACAAGGTTGGTGATGTCATTGTTTTTGGGAAACTAATACAACTGAGCAGCTGTGCTGCAGAACGCTTTGAAAATGAAATAAAGGGTAGTTTGGGAAATGCGGGGCTGGGGGCAGATGGGAATAATTTATAGGTTTATTGAAGTATCTCTCTTAGGAGAGGTGCACCAGGTTAGAGGGCTTACATAAATAACTAGAGTAAGGAGGCCTGGATGGAAATTTTGCCAGTCTCAGATCCTGTGGAGGATCTGGAGAAGAGTTAGATTAGTTTGACTTAGACATAGTAGGGAAGTTTTGCAAAATGATCCTTACTCCGAACTCAAATAAGCCAACCTAGCCCTGCAGCAAAATAATTAATGGAAACTATCTTGCTGGCTCCTGTCAGTCAGAATTCTTTTGGAACTAACCATCTGGTCCTTTTTTTCTTTCTTTCTTTTCATTTCTGGGGAAAGGGAGTGAGGGGGGTGTAGGTCGATGGTTATGGTTGTGATGGGATTTTTGTTCCTTTTTTTTCTCCTATAACACGAGAAATGGTTTATGTGTGACTTTTCTTTCTGACAGTGGGTCAGCAGGGTGTAGTTTGACGAGCCTTTGACAGGGAGGTTTTTTTTGACTTGTACAGTTTTGAGATGGGCTGTTTTGTAAGATTTTTCTGACAGATGCAGGTTAGTGATAAAAATAGGGTTTCGCTTATTGCGGCCTAATGTAATATAATTTGAATGTTTTATTATTTAATATTTTAATTCTGTGTAATTTGGATAAACCGCAAGGAAGGTTTTTATTTTAGGAGTTCCTCTTTTTGTTTTTCTAATTTATCATTTTATATCTTTAATTCTCTGTTTCTTTTACTCCCTTTGCTCCCGTAACCAACTTTGTTTTTCTCTTTTTCTTTGTATGCCTCTGTATGAAAAAGCAATTGCTAGAAGCACCAGCACCAGTACGGCAGCACTACAATCGATATAAAAATTCTTCAAAATTACAAGTTATAATTGTATCCACTTTTTATCACTTCTGTCATGTTTTAAATTATGCTTGGCTTGTTGGTTAATAGTTCATAAGATGATTTTGAATTTTTAAAAAAAATTCATATTTGTTGATTTTTGATCGGTAACTAAACAGATTTATTAAATTGCCTTTTATATTGGTTCTTTGGATGTCAAATCATTTCAAAGAAGATGATTCAAATTTTTTATCTTTTATGTTTTCATTATGCTTCCACCGACACATCTTTTCTAGAAGGAATCCTAAAATAATTGTGATTAAATATCACTGCTTTACAATTTACATGAACATGTAAAATTGCCACATTCTCGCTCTGGTTTATTGGGGATACATTATTAAATTTCTATAAGCTGTTACTATATATTAAAAAAAAGTCAAAAGTGTTAGTTTTTTAGTTTGCACATGAGTGATAAAGATCACTAATTTTTTTATTTTTATCTTCAAACTTAAATTAGATTTTATGTTATCATGCTTCTAAAATTGGTGGCGTAGTGGAGACAAAAATAGAGTGAGTCCTCCTAATTTAACAATGTATTTCATCTCTTAAATTTTTTTTTTAAAAGAGGCTAAAATAGCCCGGTACTTCCATTAACTACTGTATTGTTTTATTTTTATACATCATTTAGCTATCTAACTTTTACAGCTCAAAACCCATCTAAAAAAATCTCAAGGGTGCCCTTACTGCCTCAGGTACACACCCATCTTTATTAATTAATTAGCTACTGAACCTAACTAATTGACCCATTAATTAGGCAGTAGCAAGGTTTCAGTTAACCCTTAATCCTCATTGGCAGAGCACCCAAACACAAAATCCTAGATTAATAAAAATGCAACCTGAATTTGTTACTCAACCAAAACAGCCCTAAGAAACAGTCCACTTTTTTACAAATTTGAAAACCACATAGAATGTTTGTATACTGTAACACTTTCATGCATCTCTCAACTGTAACAGTGGTATCATTGGTAGTTTGGTACTTCTTCCTCCTGTCTGTCTTCTTGAGACAGTTCACTCACAGGTGCTAGTGCTACACATTGAATGGGGATCATGTCTAGATCTTCTGGCTTTTATTGTTTTAATGTGCTACCTCATTCTTCATATAAATAACGAGGCCCAGTTAATCTGAGCCGATTATACTAGGAGAGATTTGTTTACTATTGTATAGGAAAAATAAATATAGAAATAATCTAAAAACTATGTATTGCATAAACAGAGATATATCGGCCGCAATTGATTCGCGTCCAAAACTAGCAACAACCAACAGATGGGCTTGAAAGATCTTATTGGGCCAAAAGGCCTAGAAATCCTAAATAACGAGGCCCAGTTGATACCTTCCTGAACCCTACCTTCCTCTCTCGCTCCGTGCACCGTGTTACTCTCCTCAAAGGGGTTTTTGAGTGCATCTCCGATCAAACAGAGCTAACAATGTCTCTCCAACGAGCTCTTAGAAGCATCATTCGACCTCTTGCGCACGCGTACTCTCTCTCTCGTCCGTCTCCACTGTCGCAGCATTCGCCTTGTCGATTTCCTGCGACCTCTAGTTTCGGATTGGAAAGTAGCTCGATCCTCGCGAGATTTTGCTCCACTTCCACTTTAATCAGCGCCGATTTCAGCAGATTAACGGAATCGAGGTTCCCCAAACGGAGACCGGGATTTAAGAATCGGAAGAAGAGAGCTAGCCTCAGACCTCCAGGTTTTCTTCTTTTTAATTTTTTTCTTATTTACTATTCTTGATTTATCATGCCGATGTATAGTAGTATAAAACTTTCTGATGTATCAGAAGCTAAGATGTTGCCATTGTGTAATTATACCGAGAGCTATATGTTAATGAAGCAATTAACTGTTGCAGTTTTGTTCAGTATTGAGAATTTTAGTTGTATATATAGTCAATTTGAATAGATTCAGCTTTAATACGAAGGTTTTATAGAGTAAATTTAACACCAGCTGACAACTATATTGGCTATTATCACTGAGTTGAAGTGTGCCGGTATTTTCAGCCATGATTTATATTTCACCTTTCTTTATGGTAAGCATTGAGTGCAGAGTGTGTCAGTACTTTTAGCTATGATTTATATTTCACCTTTGACTAGTGCGTTATTATTCTCACTATGTGGAAGAACACAAATGGACTGGAAGCTCAAACTAACTATAAGGACTTGCATCTAAAGAAGCATCTTTTCGGAATTTACCTTGAACTTATTGAACTTCCAGTGATGTTTGTTTAGTTAGTTTTTTGTTTTTATACTACAACGATATTTGTTTGCTTGAAAATAGGACCATATGCTTGGGTGAAGCATGTCCCGGGAGAACCAATACAACCAAGTCAACCTAATGAAGGGAGTATTAACGCTAGGCGAAGGAATGAAAAGAAGCGCATCAAACAGCACAAGTTATTTGTCTTGGTACTCTCTCTCTCTCTCTCATGTGCACACACATATGCATGTTAATTATAAAAATAAATCCTATGTTGATATTGATCTCTCCCATTCATTAGATTTTAGTTGCCTTGTTGCAACTTGCGTAGCTTATAATTAGTGCTACCATACACAAATTTGCTTAATGGTGAGAGCAAAAACTAAGTTTGTGGTTGTGAAACTTCATTTTGTCTCATAACATTTTTTTTCTTTAGAAAATAGTGCAGCCATGATAGTTAATGTATTCCTCCAACAACAACAACAACCAAGCCTTTAGTCCCAAACAGTTAATGTATTCCTCCAAAAAAAGAAAACTAATTTTAAAGTTGGAATTCATATGTGTGTAGTCTGAGAAGAAGAAAAGGAAGGCACAGTGGGCTGAGGCGAGGAAGAGGAAGGATGCAGACAAGATAGAGAGGAAGATGGCACAGGTGGCGAGAGAGAAGGCCTGGGCCGAGCGATTGGTAGAACTTCAACAACTTGAACTAGCCAAAAAGGAAGCTGCTTCAACAGCTTAAGTTGCATTAGGTTGCGATATTTTCTTCTTATGTTCTTTGAATTTCCTTGCCTTTTATATTAGTCGCCTGTCTGTATGGCATTTGTCGATTTATTTACCTATTTTTATGTGCTTGTGTCTGGGTGCTATTGTCGAGCTCAGTGAATTGTGATTTAGTGTTTTCCTGTTTAACCAGTTATTTGCTCTTTTTTTTGTTGTTGTAAATTGTAGATTAAATTTTGCAAATAAACCTTTGACCTTGGTTCCTAAGGGGATTACCAAGCGGCCATTTTTGGTTGATTCTCAGAGCTCCAATTTTTGTCTCTAGATTTTTCCAGATGGTAATTTTCAGTCAAAATGTGGAAGGGAAGTTCTCATAGCATTGACGTAGTGGAGTCAATTTGTTGTTTAATGTTTTTTCATAAAAATAAGTTGAACCAAAGTAATATTGAAGGATCTTTTGCCTTTCTTATTAAGTATAGAAAATGAGAACACTACAGTAAGTTGCACCATTAATTTGCTCGCTGGATGTTCAGGATCAAAATGAAAACTTTGAAAACTAGGAAAACAAGTAATACTTTGGGAGTAGATATGTAATATAGTTTATTCATGATTTTTTTTTTTTTACATATGATAAACATTTGTCAGATCAACAAGTAAATTGTGATAACATTCCACTGAATTACCGTCACAGAATTATCTAGGCTATATGTTTACTAGGTTGAAGTATGTTTGAAAGTGGTGTAAAATCAAGCTTATTAGTAAAACAGTCTTACAAAATAATCCAAAACTTCAACTTCTTGTCAGATTTGATCCGCATAATCAGATTTAATCCAAAGTGCTGAGGTCATCAGCAAAGCAATTAACTGAGTGTAATGGTGGGCGATACCATGTTATTTAATTTTTTTAATGGTTCCAACTGACATAGTGAACACATTGGACTAAAGTGTGTACCTCGTTTGGGTATTGGCTTTAGAAAAGTTTCTCCTTTTCCTCACATGATTTTACACATGCTCTTGTTTTCATACTTGACTTCATTTTGCAGTATTTGGTAGCTCCAGGGAAAAAGATATAGTTGCACTTCAGATCTCGATGTTGATTTTGCTTTGTGGTGCTGTTAGTAGGTTTACGAAAATGCCCTTCTTTACAGAATAAGAGGAGATTTTGGATTCTTTCCTTTTTAATTCACTTGACAATTTCTCTCCACCATCTTATTACAATAGAATTGTGAAGGATCAAGCTTGTTGACATTTTTGTAATGCTACTGTTGTAACCTACCAATTCCTTTTTCTTGATATAACTATCAACTATCGGAGTGTTTTTTTTTATTGAATGTGAATCTTATTTTACCATTTCTCTCTTCCACCGGCCAATCCTTGTGAACGCATTTGAATTATTATTTTTTGGTTTTTACAGAATGATTTCCTTTAATGAGTTTCCAATTTTCGCTTTTGTAAATTTGTTTTCTTATGTAATTCTTAGTTGTTGAATCATCCTTTAAGATTGTGTAATTTATCTTCCCTTTTTCTTTCGTTCTTTATTTGTTTATTTTTTCTGGCCCAACTTAGGAGCGAACAACTTGAAATACTTGTAAACTATGTGGAACTAAAATATGTTTTTCTGAAATATAATCTATTTGTGCCCTCTCAAGCTAACTATATATTTGTCTACAAATATTCTGAAATTTAAGGCAAAAGCTATTTTGCATATGACAATCCTTTGTACTAAACATGTAACCAATCCTATTTCTTGCTCACTGTACAAAAAGCCCCACAAACATACTGAAGGATATCTTAATAGAAATACACAAAAAGTAGATTATGAGTGCAAAATGGCCAGATAATGAAAAGCAAATAATAACCACATCAAAGTTGTTCAATAAAGCTGTTCTCTTCTGTCTCGCCACCACCTCCACCTGCATTAAATTAACCCAAAAAACATTCTCAATCAAATTCTTTTAAATACAATATCAAGTTCAAAAGGAAATTCATGATTGGCAAGTACCAGTAATAGTCCCACCCGGGGGTTGTTTTCGACATATGGTTGACGCCATAAGGATAGCCAGAATCAGAACGGCGTGCATTGCGAAATGCACAACAGCCCATGGCATAAACAGCAATGAGGACAATAAGGACAATCACATTGAGCACTGATATCTTGTGCCAGTTCCTCCTAACCTGCTCCAGCATGCCGGCCTTGCACGATTCGCACCCATAGCATAGTATGTCAGGTGCATTGTTCCACCTATAGCAGTCGTTATCCTGTGCAGCAACCGCCATGCCACCACTGTACATGCATGAAGTTGGTGGTTTGCAACACCCAGACTGCAAAAAATTTGGTATAAGGGTATTTTTTTTTTTTTTTTAACCAAGGGAATTATGCATTCAGTTCAAACTAGCTTATGGATACTTTAAATTAATGTGTATGGTTATAATCAGGGGTAGAGTTAGATTTTCGAATTATGGAGTTAAGTACGTATTGGGGATCAATCATACAAATTTTTCATGCTAAGTATGGGGATCAATTTACCGTACCTATGACATTTTATTCTAATTTATATAAAAAATGATATGTAAATACAATTTTCTTTTTAAAAAAAAACGGAGGTCAATTGACCCCATGCATTCATATTACTTACATCCGTCCCTGATTATAATGATATTAAGCTGATATTTATGTATGAATTTGAACTGTGATTGAATGAAAGAATGAATGAGTTAAAAGTTTGGAAAAAGAACTCCAATTACTGTAATTCAAGTGCAAATAGAACTAGGAGCTCTGTTAACCTGATAAACTATATGGAGTTGATCATGACGGATATTTACTCTGATTCAATCTTTAATAGGTATATCAGACTTCCCTGAATGCTAATAATTATGTTCTATGATGTTCAATTTCAGAGTTTTCTAGAACCAGATGAGTTTGTTTTGTGAAATGTGGCAATCCGCAAAGCGTACCTGGATCGGCGACAGGTCACGTTGTAGGTAATCTAGCGGTGTATAGGTGGCGATCTTGTTACAAGCCTTGGACCCGACCACGCAAACAAGCGCTGTGTGCCAGTTTTTGTCATCAGTGATATGCTTTTTTAACCAGGACGAGTATACGCCTAGTTTATATTCTCGGTATACTCTCCCTGGCACTGGTTGCCCCCCTCCACCTGCTGTGACAACAAACCTGTAATATTCACAAAAAAAAAAAAAGGGTGGTTTCATACATGACTAATGGTACCAAGTGGGTAAGATTAATGGTGTTTAGTCGGCGGCTGCCATGTATACATGTAAATTGTCACAGGATTTTTCTGATTACACTTTTCTTTTGATTCACTAAAATAAGAAAACCAGAAACAATAGAAATTAAACTTGAAGAACGGAAATTAACTAACCCGAAGGCAGTGAAGCCGAGCAGCGCAACAATGAGAATTAATATTGAAAGGAGGTACAGCCAGAGGGCCCACGCCACTCCGAAACACGCCCCGACGAACCCGGCTAGGGAAACAAGCAACACGATAAAACCAAGTGCCAAAAGCGGCGTCTGAAGCGCTGACTGACACGAGCTCGAGCTGTGGGCCAACCAGAGGCCACCGCCGATCAGTGGGACTGATGCTAGAAGTGTTATTAGATTGAGGTAGCCTATAACAGTGTTGCTCAATCTTTGGTGGTACATCCCTCTTGAGTGCTCTCTCTCTCTCTCTCTCTCTTTCTCTCTGGTTAATGGCTTTGTGTATATGGGGCTTGTTAAATTGTTTTCTGCTTCTTTGATAATTTATTATACCTTTCTTTCTTTGTTGCTGAGCTGAGCTCCTTTAGTTAGCGGCAGTGGCGTTTGCTTTTTCCCTCCTTATTTTGTTTGATTTCTTGCTTGCCAGTTCAGTAGTGCCTTTATTTATTTATGGACTTCCATTTTGCCAATGTGTCCTCTAAGAAAGAATTAATCACCTACATGTCCTTCTCGAACCTCACTAGATACTAGTCGTTGTACTTTACATAAAAATTATGAAGGGGGGTGATTTGAAGAAATAGAGTGTCATTTTCATTTTTGGATGCCTTTTTATACAGCGACATTGTGTCATGGTGATGGTACCATCACATTTCAATTTGAGAAATTTGGCTCGTTGAGTTTGAAGTCTCTAGCTTATCCGTATAGTAATATATTTTCAATATTTTTTTAAGAATATAGATAACTCTTACACCTTAAGCATTCCAAAATCCAAATCTTTGGCGGTTGCGGTGTCAACTGGTACGATATGGATCGGATGAAGATATTTTTATATTCGTACTCGTATCTGTTATGATAATGAAAAAAAATATTTACTTTTATTCAGTTTTTCGAATACGGTACATATCGGATAAATGAATAAAAAAATATTATTAACATTTCGATTTGTTTTTTTAATAAAATATTTTTCAAAAAAATAAAAAATAAGAACAAATACAATTAATTTTATTATAAAAATTTAATAAACAGATAAACAGATAAAAAGATACGGGTCAGATAAACAGATGAAAAGATAATATTGACACCCTCTCTTAATTTTTCTTTAACTTTTCATAACCATTATCGCGCACAGTGTAAAAGCTTCTACCACTGCTATAGCCTATATGCATTATTAAAAATTTATAAATGAATAGTTGCCATGTCATGCCTTCCTCTATAGTAAAACAAAATCAGTATTATGACAATTTTTTGATAAAAAAAGATGTTTGGAATAATAAGCTTATAACAGGAGCCCTGCTACTGTAGACATAAGTGCTATTTTAGCTTAAATACTACCCGCTCAAAAACCAATCAAATCGTTTTTAAATGATAATTTCAAAGTACATCATAAATAATGCGTTTACATATAAAATTTATAACTTTTTAAATTTATCTAATATGCAAGTTAAGCGGTCAAAATGTCAAAAAATTTAAGTTAATTTCAATGCATTTATTTTTTATCATTTTTTTAACCGCTTGACTTGATACTAAAATAATTTGAAAAATTATCAATTTTACATGTAACCACATCACTCATAAAGTAGATCGATATGAACGTTTTGGATTCATCGTTTGAAGTATATCCAAAAGTTTTAAAATTAGTGGCACATACCACCAATTTAAATATGCAATTTTAATAACAATGACCTATTTTCATAAACTTTTGGGGGTTTAGCATAAAAATTACAAACACAAAAAAATATTGAAGATTAAAAAAAGGTGTAACAACAGACGAAAAACGCTTATCCTCGGTATTGGTGTTACCTTTCCTGGTGTGGGATGCAATATTGTTTTATCACCTTATTGCTTTAATAATGTTGAATTGCTTTTTGGAAAACATTAGCAGCTTTTATTATATTGTTTGCTTCGGTTAGTTTCCCCTTTAATTCTTAGTGATGAAGTAAAATACGGTGGGGAGTGATAGACGCGTCTTTTTCGATATCAATTAAAGGGGATTACTTTGTGGGCTATTAGAAGGCTCTATAATACAAACAATGCAATAATTAAGACCAGAAAAAGCTTGCTTTACTGACGAGATAAGATCACGTAGCACAGGCACACACCTGCTTTTAATAAAGGTAATTGTTAGGCTTCTTCTTTTTTATATATTTTATCTGATGTGGCATGTTGGTCATGTATAGTCAATAGATTATGCATTAAATATGAGGTCATTTGAATTGATTGAAATAAGGTAATAGTAATGAAGGTTCTAAATAGCATTTATAGCGGTATATCATGGAGACCGAAATACATACTATTTTTTTCTTTTCAAAAATTATATTATATATTTCTACTAATAATAAACATTATCTAAAATCCTATAAAAAAGAAAAAAAACACCAAATTGATTAAGAAATTTTAATATTATCTCAAGAACTAGGTTTGGTTTTAATTTTTGGAGAGTCCAACGTACAATGCATAATACAAATAATTTAATTGATATATCTCAACACACAATGTTCAAATTTATTGATATAGCTTCTTAAATTAAAAAAAAAAGACCTATGTAATTTAATTTCGGTTTGGACTTTAAGGCTCATTTAAATTGCAAAATAATAATAATAAGCCTACATAGCATAGTGGACTGCTATTGCCGTTATTATCGCTATAACGCCGTTGCTCGATTAGCACAGTTTTACTCCGTAACTTAGGTTTTTAGGTTCAAAGAACACTGAGTAATACTAATGACTGATTTTTTTTTTTTTAGTTTTATAAACATTTTCATCATAAGAAGCACAAAAGGAATTGTTGAAAATAAAATAAAGAATTATAAATACTGTGCCTGATTTTCATTGTATACATACACGTGACGGTACCGGTCCCGTGATGGTGCACAAGATACAGAATTTGTAGACATAGTTTTATACCACTCTTGATTAGGAATATTCAGATATTATTTTATTTTTTAAAATCAAGGAAATGTGGGCTTCTGTTTGGGTTCTTTTTAGAGGAAACAAATCTGCTGTTATTCTTAACAGGAACATGCAATTTCAATTCCATCCGTTCACATCTTTTTAAGTGCGACTCTCTATTAACAAGCTTTTTCATGCGCGAATCTTAATCGATATCAATGGATGGGATTGGAATATCAGGTTCCTATTATTCCTTGAGAATAACAGCAGATTTCTTTCCCTTTTTAGAACATTCCTTGTCCATCGTGCATATCAGCATCCCAAACCTCATCGAATGTTTTTATATTTTTTCTTATGAGAAGGTTGAAAGTCAAACTGTCAAACTTTTTTTTTTTAATCTCTGTTATTATAATAACATATTATTTTTATTCAGATTTTAACCTATAACTTTTCATGTTAAAAAATATGCCTTTTATCACTAAATCAAGAGTTCTATTACAATAAAGAATATTATTGTAAAGAATATCAATTAACACAAAATCTACCGAGTTGTTTACATACAAGGAAAGTTCAAATACCGAGTATGGCTAACATAATATTAGTATCATTTCAGTCTATATAACACCAACTTCAAAACTTATCAAATCGAGTTCAAATGGTGAATCCAAACTGTTTAAACCGATCTATTTCATTAGTTGTGCATTTATATGTAAAATTTATAAATTTTTGAATTTATTTGGTATCAAGTCAAGTGGTCAAATGTGTGAGTTTTTAAGTTAATTTTAATACATTCATTTTTTAATTTTTTTGCCGCTTGATTTGATACTAAAATAACTCAAAAATATAAAAAGTTTGCATGTAAACGCATCACTCATAAAGTAAATTGGTTTGAACGGTTTGGATTCACTATTTGAACTCAATTTGATAGGTTTTAGAGTTAATGTTATATAAATTGAAATGACACTGATGTTATATTAGCCATACTCTCAAATACCTTTATTTTGGATGTGTCTCCTGTATCTTTATTAATTAATCTTGACCGCAAATGTGATATCTTATTATTAATTTGTTTTTTCATATCAAGACCGTCCAATTTAAAACTGACGAATTGGATCAACAACAAATCTTTTTCTTGATCTAGTGACAAAGGTACATAGCTCTCATTGTTCAGATTTTCGGACAGGTTATAGTGTAACAATTCGATTCAATTCATCAGTTTGTTAAAACCAGAATCCATGTATAAATTAAATTTCAAGATAAATATAGAGTTTACCACTAGACGCACAGTAGAAATCTTCGTCTAGTCATTTTAGTAGTTATCCTCTTCTTCTCCTTTACTTGTCAAATATACGCATTAGCGAAAGCAGTTGCATCTCTACTGGTATCCACATGAACAAGTTCAAAAACAATTGAGGCATTCCCCTTTTTATCTTTCATTCTCTCTTTCGGTTTTTGATCTTGTGCAAATAAACAATCTGATTTTTAATCTAATAAAAAAAAATCCTAGTTTCTATCCTTTCTTTCTTTTTCACTTCTGTCCAAAACTAAATAGTTCATAGAAAGATTCGAAAATAACATATGTATGCGTATTTTTTTTTAAAAGACAAAAGCCCGTTCCATATATTTGAAACCGGTAACTTACAAAGTCTCTCTATACGATATGACTAAAGTTCAATCCATAGAGTCAAACAACATTCCTAACAGATACCTACTAGCATCCATAGAGACTAAAAAAGCAACAAAGTCCAAGTGCTTATTGATGCATACATGCATCCAAACTATATATAGGGGAATATACCACATTCTACACCCATCTCTTGAAGAGAAACTCAAGAGATTGAGTACAACAAAATGAATGTGATAATAAAAGAAAGCAGCATCATTCTTCATCTTCTTTGCTAATGACCCACTCCAACATCATGTCATCAGCCGGATCAACCACTTGCAAGGGAATAGCATCTAAATCACCTGGAGTCCAAGTTCCAATTGCTTGTTGGATGTCCTCTTGAATGGTACCTGACCAATAAGTGATCAAAGACAAAATTTGTAAGATAAGGGTACGAGCAGTGTAAATTCTAACATTATTAAAGCACAAGTCATTTCGATGTTTTCATATACTCTAAAGTAACAGCACAAACAACAATAAGAAAGGCTATTCTATCAACTCTAGATAAAGTGCATGCAAACTGTATAACATCCTCAATGGAGGACCAAGTGTGATATCTGTTATGGCATTGGCCCATCGACATCCACACCTGTTTAGCATAGAAACATCTAATGAACAAATGGTTAGAAGATTCATCATAAGAGCAAAATTCACAGGTAATATCACCAAACCACCCTTTGTTTTGTAATTTTTTTTTTGTCTGGATTCTATGTTTAGTTACCAACCACATAAAAGCTTGAATTTTGGGAGGCACAGGTAATTGCCACCATATCAGAGGATGTAATGGTTGAACTCCTCTAAAATTCAGAAATTTGTATAAGGACTTGACAGTGAAAATGCCATTTGCATCCCAACACCATGAGACATTATCCGATTCATGTGTGAAAGAGATAGTGCTAACAATGTATGTATATTTATAATACAACACACCAGTTAATCACATCTATTGATCGAGCATATTCAGAAGACCTTATTTAGATGATCAAATTAGATCAAATTAAAGATTTCGGGTCTACAGATATATGCAGCCCAATAAAACTTGATCCATATTATAATTTCATTAACTAACAATTAATTATGGCTCAAAATATTATGGTATGTAGAACATATTTGTAACACTCATGTGAAAAGTCATGAGTTCAAAATCCACAAAATAAAGATATCATTTATATTAATACATAGTGAGATTAGAGAGAAGATAAAAAGGAATTTGAAACTTTCTGTATTTATATTTTTCTATTGTTTTTCATTACACTGTTCTCAGCTTATATAAGCCATTGTATTGAAGACTAACTATGATTAATCTAAACTTGACTACAGTAAAACTGCCTTAGTTAGGCGTTATTCTTCTGACAAGATTGTTCTAAGTTGTCCTATTTAGCTATGTATCCTCTGTAGTTTGTTTTTGACTGGAGAGATCCATTGATGGTTTAATACCCCCCCCACAAGCGAAAGGGGGCTCGGTCACATTGAGCTTGGTGCGAAGAAGAAGAAACCGAGCAGTAGGCAAAGGCTTTGTTAAGATATCAGCAATTTGGTCATTGGAGCACAGGAATCGTACACAAAGTTCATTTGAAGTGACCCGCTCACGGACAAAGTGGAAATCGATTTCAACGTGTTTGGTCCGTGCATGAAACATTGGGTTAGATGCGAGGAACGTAGCTCCAATATTGTCGCACCAGAGAGTTGGAGGTGAAGGAACTGAAATTCGCAATTCCTTGAGTAAATATTGAACCCATAGTAACTCGGCACATGTGAGGGCTAGAGAACGGTACTCGGCTTCGGTGCTCGATCGAGACACCGTCGGTTGCTTTTTAGCACTCCAAGAGACTAGATTGTTGCCAACAAAAATGCAAAAACCAGATGTTGACCGACGGTCATCAGTGGATCCAGCCCAATCGGCATCACTGTAGGCGTCGATAGAAAGAGTTGAGACAGGTTTGAAGGACAGACCTTGATTAAGGGAGCCTTGAAGATAACGCAAAATGCGCTTTGTGGCAGTCCAATGAGATATAGATGGCTGGTGCATGAACTGAGAAACCTTGTTCACTGCGAATGATATATCGGGCCGTGTAATGGTGGCATACTGCAAAGCTCCAACAACACTTCGGTAGAGAGAAGGGTTGTCAAAATGGGGGCTGTCATGGGCTGAAAGAGGTGTACCAGTGGCCATTGGGGTAGAACAGGGCTTACAGTTAGTCATGTTTGTGCGAGCAAGAAGGTCCATGATATACTTGGACTGAGAAATATGCAAGCCAGTAGAAGAGTGACAAACCTGTATGCCCAAAAAGTAGTGCAAGAGACCTAGATTTTTCAGTGCAAACCTGTCTTGAAGGTGCTGGACACAAGAGGTGATGAAGGTCTGATCACTGCCGGTTATAAGGATGTCATCCACGTAGACCAAGATGATAATTGTATGGCCATTGGACTGTGCAACAAACAGAGACGGATCATAATGAGAGGCGGTAAACCCGAAATCCAAGAGAGCGGAACTCAGTTTTTGAAACCAAGCACGGGGGGACTGTTTTAGGCCGTACAATGATTTGGATAGAAGACACACATGATCGGGTCGGGAAGCATCGATAAAGCCGGGTGGTTGACTCATGTACACGGTTTCAACCAAATCACCATGCAAGAACGCATTTTGAACATCCAATTGATGGATTGGCCAGTTGAAGGTAACTGCAAGTGAAAGGATGATGCGAATGGTTGTCGGGCGGACCACCGGACTGAAAGTGTCAAGATAATCGAGCCCCTCCTGTTGGTGATAGCCCTTAGCTACGAGGCGCGCCTTATAGCGTTCAATTGACCCATCGGCGTTGCGCTTCAGCTTGTAAACCCATTTGCAGCCAACAATGTTGGTGTCAGCCGGAGGAGAGACAAGAGTCCATGTACAATTCCGAGCAAGAGCGTCAATTTCAGAGGCCATTGCTTGGCGCCACAAGGGATGAGAAGAGGCTTGAGTGAAGGTTGTAGGCTCAGCCTCAAAGGTGGTGTGATATGCTACATGGTCGGGAAAGAGACGGGGCCTGCGGGTATTATCCCGAGTTCGAGTCACCATCGGATGAGAAGAGGTGGCAGGAGATGAGGTAATGTGCCCAGGATCAGGTGTAGGGAAATTAGAGGTGGGTGGAGGTGATGGGGAGAGTCCAGGAGGAGAAAGAGGAGCAGTAATAGGCTGTTGTGAAGAGGTTTGGGCTGCTGTATTAAGAAGAGAGATTTGGGCCGAAGTAAAAGGGGAAGTTTGGGCTGTTGGAGAGAGTTGGGGTGAAGTAGGAGGAGAAGTTTGGGCTGTTGTAGGAAGAGGTGCAGGAGGTGATTGTTGGGTTGGTTGGTGAGAAATTGGAGAAGGGCTCTGGGTCGTAACAGGGAGGCTAAGTGGAAGATAATTATGATGGTGTTGCGCAGTAGAAGAGGGAAGCTGAGTGGAAGAAGGTTGTGCAAAAGGGAAGCTGTTCTCATCAAATAATACATGCCTAGAAATATACACTTTATTAGTAGCAAGATGCAAGCATCTATAACCCTTTTGTGACAGTGCATATCCCATAAAAACACATGGTAAGGCTCTGCTTTGAAGCTTATGATTATTGTAAGGTCTAATTAATGGGAAACATAAGCATCCAATGGTTTTGAGAAGGGTATAATCAGGGTCAGTATTGAAAAGTGTCTTAAAGGGAGTAGAGGATGTGTGAGAAGGGAGACGGTTGATGAGAAAAACGACACTAGAAAATACGTCATCCCAATAAGTGTTTGGTATCGAGGCATGCGACATAGAAGCAAGGGAAAGCTCGACAATGTGACGGTGCTTTCTTTCGGAAACACCGTTTTGTTGAGGTGTATAAGGGCAAGAGATTTGGTGAGTTATTTGAGGAAATTGTCTTGTGATCGGTTTATATTCCGTACCCCCGTCAGTACGTAAAATTTTTATTTTGTGAGAGAGGAGATTCTCAACTTGAGATTTAAAAAGAGCAAAAATAGATGCAACTTCACTTTTATGAGACATGAAGTAAATCCAAGTAAACTTTGAGAAATCATCTACAAAAATTACATAGTAGCGAAACCCATTAGAGGACTCAACCGGGGACGGACCCCAAACATCCGAATGCACTAATTCTAAGGGACAAGTAGTGGTAGACAAAGAAGAAGAAAAGGGTAACTTGTGCGCCTTTGCCATACAACAGTGATGACAAATTTGCATCTTATGAGAGGTACAAGGTAAATTAAAAGTATGGAGAAGATGTAAAGTGGTTGAATTATTTGGATGACCAAAGCGGGCATGCCAAACATCAGCAGATGCGCGAACTCCCAAAAAAGCATGAGGTGAAAGATTCGGCAATGACAGAGAGAAGAGACCCTTAGAGCATGGGACTTGAAGAAGGATTTGCTTGGTGCGGAGGTCCTTGATTGTGCAAGAAGTAGAAGAAAAATTGATTAGTAACTGAGGGTTATCGAGTAAAAGTCTAGATAGACTTAAGAGGTTTTTGTGAAAACCGGGCACATGTAGAACCTCATGTAACTGAATAGAGAAATTAGAGAAAGAGAGAGAGAGAGAACCAATGTGCTGAATCGAAAGACCGGCGCCGTTGCCGATATGGAGAGAGTCGGTGCCACCATATTGATAGAAGGAGCTCAAGTTATTGATGTCACTGGTGACATGGTTGGTAGCACCACTGTCAAGAATCCATTCCTGAGAGCTAGTGAGATCGGTGGGTGCAGATTGAGCATTGTAGGCCTGAGGTGCAGAGGGGGAAGTGTAGGCCTGAGATGGAGCGGATTGAGGGTAATCCGGATCAGGGTCATACCTGTACCAGCAAAATCGGGCTAGATGCCCTTGTCTGGAACAGACCTGACAGGTGGGACGGTCAGCAGAAGAATTTGAAGGGCGGGGTGGTCGGGGGTTGTAAGGGCGAGGGTTATAGGTGGGGCGTGGAGGTGGATTTTGGTAAACTTGCTGACGAGGTGGGTTTGGTAATAACGGGTTTGGATTAGGGGAACGATACTGAGGTCTTGGTGATCTGTTGAAACCAGATCTTGGTGCTCTATAGTTACCAGGATTGTGATTTGGGGAAGGGAATCTAGTGTGAAAAGCAGATGGAGTAGAGAGAGAAGGAACAGATACCGTGGATAGTTGATTCTGTGTGAGGAGAAGATTTTCAAAACTGAATAGCGCGCCTTGGAGCTCGGCAAACGAGATGGGATCTTTGCGAGATAGGGTTGAGGCAGTGAACGAATTGAATTCGGGTCCAAGCCCGTTAAGCACCGCCGTCACCAAATCATCATCAGACAAAGGAGCACCAATGAAAGAGAGCTCATCGGCGATTCGGCGGAGTCGCTGCACATAATCAGTGCAAGTGGAAGAACCTCTAGTTGTTGTCTGAATTTGTCGCTTCAGATCTGAAAGTCGGGCTCGACAGGTGGATGAATAGGTTTGCTGGAGTTGATTCCACAGATCATAGGTGGTTGTGCAAGATACCACCTGACCTTGGACGGTGTCAGAAAGAGAGGTGCGAATCCAACCTAGCAGTGATTGGTCCTGACGATTCCAGTAAGCAAATTGTGCATTGGTAATAGAGGGAGGAGAAGAAGTGATGTGTTTGTCAAGGTTATGACCAATAATTAGGGGAAGAACTTGAGCTTTCCAGGTTAGATAATTGGATTGAGAGAGTTTAGTGGAGATTGGGATATTGAGATGAACTATAGATTCAATAGGGAGAGAAGAAGAAGGAGGATCGGTGGCAGGAGCCATTAAGGCTCTGATACCATGAGATTAGAGAGAAGATAAAAAGGAATTTGAAACTTTCTGTATTTATATTTTTCTATTGTTTTTCATTACACTGTTCTCAGCTTATATAAGCCATTGTATTGAAGACTAACTATGATTAATCTAAACTTGACTACAGTAAAACTGCCTTAGTTAGGCGTTATTCTTCTGACAAGATTGTTCTAAGTTGTCCTATTTAGCTATGTATCCTCTGTAGTTTGTTTTTGACTGGAGAGATCCATTGATGGTTTAATACATAGGAATTTGAAATGTGTTAAATAACTTGACCCCAACTCATATTTCAAAAAAAATAAAACTAATAATAAACCTTTTCCTCCCTCCCATCCTTCTAGTAATGTTACCGGGTCGATCGGATCTGGGCAAATTTAGATCGCTTGGTGGGATCCAAACGTAAGATCTTACTTTCAAACGAAAATATCATAGCAGATAAAAAAAATGACCAGTAAGAGGGATCGGAATATCGGATGAATAAACTGTGTTGTTGTGTTGTTTTAGTTTTTTTTTTTTTTTTTGTTTACCAAAAGACCCGTAGGTCGATACAGACATCATCTGAAAAACTTACAAAGGCCCATATGAGATATTTTAGAAAAGATCATCAGGACCCTAAATCCCACCCTTTTAAACGCCAAAGCAAGGAAAAGTAAAACCGGTACAGTCCCAACCATATGTCCTGCCTAAGTTAGCTAACTTATCAGTTAGGATATTAGAATCCCTTGCAATGTGAAAGCAATCAAAAGTCTCCTTTGCTCTGAAGTCCTCCCAGAGTTTTAGTATGACTGCGAAAGCTCTCCAGTCCACATCTGTAGGGGGGCTTTGATTTGTAACCGCATCCACCAATGTTTTGCAGTTAGATAGGAATGTACAGCTCTCTATTCCCAGATCTTTGACCTTACTTAAAGCATTTTGCATGGCTAGAGCTTCTACAGCTAGGGGACTGCCTCCTGCAACCATAGCTGATCTGTACTGAATGAGTTCTTCGTTTTTGAAAATTGCATAACCCAAGCCCCCATTCCAGTTTGGAGCCCAAGAACCATCAAGGTAGCAGGTGAACTCTCTAAGCTGGTAAGTGACTTGTTGGGGAGCAGTAGCACGGCCACCCAGACTGATGTAGCTACCAGTACCCATAGTTGTCTCCCAATAGATAGATCGGAAGTTTTTAGTGAAATTGTCATAGCCTGTTTGCTTCCCTCCATAAGTGCCTTCGTTTCGACAACGCCAGATTGCCCAAATTGAGTTGACCAATTGGGACCATTGCTCATCATCAGTCTGAGATCCCAAATGCTGAATGACCTGCATAAAAGAACCAGTTAGTGTATCTGCTCGGAGAGCAATGGGACCCATGAGGTGGCACAGTTTTGCGAAGGGACAGTGGAAAACGTGATGCAGGACCGTCTCCTCCTCCTGACCACATATCTGACAAGTTGGGTTGGCACTAGAGATTCTGCGCTGAATTATCGCCCCCAAGGGAACTGCTGAGTTTAGCAGTTTCCAAAGATGTAGTCTAACTCGTGGTGCGATAATGCCCTTCTTCCAGATCAGACCCAGTACCTCCTTCAGTTGCGGATCATGTACCTGGTCCCACTGTGTTAGCAAACGATAGGCTATTTTGACAGAAAACTGTCCATTTGAGGCAGGTTTGAAAATCAATTTGTCATGCCCCTCCTCAATGTTCGGCTGTCTAACATTCTGCACAATCTGCATAGTTTGTGAATATCCAAACAGACCCACTAACTTCTCAATATTCCACAAACCCGACTCCTCAGTCAAATCGCTAACTTTGAGTCTTCTCTGTTCCTCTCCCCGTGGCCTGCACCTCAAGGCCCCTTCAAACCAAGGTTCTGTCATAGCCCCACAAGTATCCCCATTTCCCAGGTGCCATGTCAACCACAGCCTCAGAGTCTCCCTGCTTTCCAATAAAGCTCTCCAAAAAGCAGTACAATTATAAAACCTCGCCGAGAACCAGAGATCACTTCTAGGAAGGTATTTAGCCCTTAGCACTTCCGCCCATAGCGCCTTTGATCCTGAGGCTAATTTTCACAGGAATTTTAACAGAAAAACCTGATTCATAGAACCTAAATCTCTGAGACCCAAACCACCTTGCCCAATAGGCCTTGTTATCTTATCCCAATCAGTTTTTCCTCAAAAGAACCGCTTAATCAGTGATGCAATTTCCTTCAAAACCTGCTTTGGGATGTTGGAGGTTGCCATATAATAGACCGGCAAAGCCAGTAAAACTGATTTTATAAGAACCACACGTCCCGCTTGTGATAACATATTGCCCTTCCACTGCTGCAGCTTGGAGGCCACTTTATCAATTAAAAAAGAGTAGGCTTCATAGCTTGTTTGGATAGGGGCACCAAGATAGGAGAAGCAAGTGTTGTTTGCCGGGACCATAAGGATATTTGAAATGCTATCCTTCTCCTGCTGTGATGTGATTTTGCTGTACCAGATAGAGCTTTTATGGGGGCCCACTCTCTGGCCAGACACTCTTGAGAAATCCTCCAGAATTTGTATAATCAATCTAGCTTCCTCCTCCTTTGCAGCCCCGAACAATAGCAGGTCGTCTGCGTATAAACAGTTTGTGATTGGGTCTGCTGTGGGGGCAATTTTAGCCCCTTGTAACATCTCCTGATTCACCAAAAATTGTAATTTTAACCTGTTGTGTTGTTTTAGTTACTCCTTTAGAAAACCAACAATGGTGTTCTCAGGGAGTGACCAAGGAAATATAGGTACGGCCACGTAAGCACACAGTATTCCCACCTGTTGAACAAGTCAGGAATATGGAAAAAATTAGCAAAGAAGTAAATGTATCAAGCGGACATCCAGGAATCTTCTATGCCGAGTCCCGACCGCCAGCTTCTCACATCAGCACCAGATCCTTTATGCAACAATACAGCAACAATGTGTATGCTGAACCAACTTGTAGATTCTTTTGGATGATGCGAGAACTGTATATTTTACTAGTTTTCACAATTTTCAAGGGTTTTAAAATTACATACGGACTTGTATTAAAAAAATAAAAAACAATACAACAACATGCATAGAGGTGTCAACAGGTGTTACGGTAAGAGTCCGGTGAAAATATTTTTATATCTCTATCCATTACAAATTGTTCTTACCCGTTACAAATTATCTTATCTATATCCTCGTTATGGTTGTCGGATAACGAAACAATAGCGGATAAATAACGAATAATACTAATATAAGTTATTTATTAAATAAAACAATAAAACATAAACATTCATTCACACATATATTGTTGTTTGTTTGAAAAAAAATTAATCATGCTAAGTATAAACAAATCAATTAAAGTACTATTTTTAATGCTTATTAATATATATAATATATATAACTTTTTTTTTATAATTATCTGATCAGGTAATGGGTACGAAATATAATTTATACATATGCTTATATGTTTAGATAACGAAATTTCTTTTTTATCCATACCCGTACCAATAAGTTTAAAAAATATATATATTATCCATACCCTTCCAGTAAAACTACTTATTTAGGCCATAGCGCACCCGCCACATTTAAAACTACTTATTTAGGCCACTGGAATTATAGGCGATCACTTCCAGATTCCTTACCTCGCAAACTCTCTCATCTCTGTCTTCGTTTAAAACAGCAAAAAGGGGAATGAGAAAACAAAAGCAAAGGAAAAATCGAAAAGCGAAGCGACATCTGTTCCCTTCAGGCTCCAGCCATGGCGAAAGAGTTCACCGTGCGGCCAGTGATCTTCCCCTCATCCACTCCATCGACGCCTTACTACCGCCGTCCCGGATCCTCCTCCCCACCGCCTCCATTCCAACAAGCCCCGCGCTCCTCCAACCCTCTCATGTTCGTTCCCTTCGACATCCCCTCCACCTCTTCCGCCCCTCCGCTTCTCTACTCCGGAGGCACCATGACCTCTTCCTCCTCTGGCTACTTTGAAGACGAGCCGCCCTTGCTAGAGGAGCTCGGGATCAACACGCGACATATCTGGCGCAAAACGGTCTCAATCCTCAATCCGATTCGATCGGATCCGAATTTGCATGAGGATGGGGATCTATCGGGCCCATTTATGTTTCTTCTCTCGTTCGGTCTCTTTCAGCTACTAGCCGGGAAGTTTTACTTTGGTATTGTACTAGGTAAAAATATTTTGTTACATGATTTAAATTCAATTGTTTTGTCCGATGTGCGTCTTATGGTAAAATCCGTTGTGTGGTTGAGTGACGTAATTCAAGTGAAAATGGAGTTGATTAAGGAATAAGGCTGGGATTGTTATCTGTGCTAATGTGCTATCTATGCGACATTGTAATCTCTGGAATGAAACATAAAGAAGTGTATGTTTTTTTTTCCAATGAATTGAATTTATTATGTAATATTATTTGTTTTCCATCTGGTAAAATCAGTTTGCTGAAGGTAGACATCAAGACCGTGTCTTAGTTTTGCTGACCAGTGCCTCTTATGTTCCAGTGCCAGAATCGTGGTTTGGTACATTACTGGATTGGTATTGATTTGATAGAATCACTTTTTTGGATCTTTATTTCTAAAACTTAATATCCGAGCCTTAATCTTAGCTCTGCACACATACATAACCAAAAGAAACAGAAGGATTTTAAGTTATCCAAGTGATCTGTAGAGTATCAATGGTTGCATATTTTTGCCCCTGAAGTCTAGAAGTTTTTTGAGAAACCAATAGGGGTCAAGCCCCTGAAGTCTAGAAGTTAGTATTTAGGTTATAAACATTGTTTTTTAGTATCAATTTGGGACAGTGTTACATTCCATCCTGACATTCATGCATGAATATTGCATCAACAATGTCATTACTTTATCTTACTCAACTTCAACAAGGTTCAATTTATGAGATTTTATTCATGAGTAAAACTAGGGTGCTCTAAAGCTCATCAAGCCCTCTGGTGAACTTTCCTTCAAAATCTATTGGTGTGATTTCAAACGACGAATTCAAACCGTTGAAACCAAGCTACTTCACAAGTAATGTGTTTACATTTTAATATATAAATTTGACATGTAAACGCATCACTCATGAAGTAGATCGGTTTCAACAGTTTGGATTCATCGTTTGAAGTCAATCTGATAGGCTTTGAAATAAAGCTCACAAAGAACTTGGTGGGCTTAAGAACACCCTAGTTTTACTCTTTATTCATTAGAAATTTTCTAAGCAGTAACAGGCTAAGAAAAATCTTATCAGTCCTTGTCCCTTATGTATGCTCCAGTAAGAAAGTGCCTGACTTCGGCTAGTAAAGCAGGAAATGAAGGATTGGAGATATTGGTACAAAATAGAAATAGATGTTACGGTTTAATATTGGGAACTTCTGAACTGACCGAGCCAATTTATGATACCTTGGATGAGAAGTACTCAAGTACTATATGAGAATAGAAAGCATCTAGTCTGAATTAGTACTGCTCTACTGGTGCCTGATGACTGTGTATCTTACAGACCTCTCTGCATGAGAACATTACCACGATAGAATCCTGTATTAATATTTTTTCTATTTGAATAATTGCTAGGTTGGGTCATAATAGCATCGCTCTTCCTTTACTCAACTTTCAACATGATTGCGGGCCGAAATGGTTGCCTTGACCTCTACCGTTGCTTCAGCCTTATTGGCTACTGCATGCTGCCACTGGTAATATTTTCGGCCATCTCCTTGTTTTTACCACGTGGAGGTACGTTAATTTTTGTGATCGGAATGGTTTTCGTCTTGTGGTCAACTCGGGTCTGTACCAGCCTCTTGGTTCGGCTGGCTTCATGTGAGGATGAACATAGTGGTCTTGTTGGGTATGCGTGTTGGCTTGTTTACTTGCTCTTCTCTCTTCTAGTTATCTTTTAACTCTTCAGGAGCCACGCTTTTTTTTTTTTTTTTTTTGTATACATTGTGGTATAATATTCTTTATAGGGTGATCCTATAGTTGTCCATATCTGTGATGTTGAAACCAGTTGAGTTTATTACTTTGTTTGTAATTAGGTTATTGGATGTATGAATTGAATTTGTTAACAGTTAAATTAAGTTTTTTGTTAGTGGTACCAAGAATTGTATGGAAGAGATTTGTTTTAGTGTATTGTTATTTAGTGTTCTAAATTGCAAGGATGATCACGCTTGTTGATTGTATCAGACGAATTGATTCATCCATGGATCCATGGCTTTTGTTACAAAAATTGAGATGACCGGCTTGATCCGAGCGTTATCTTTATAGAACAACTATTTAAGTTTTCAAATTTAAGATGTTTACAGTGGTCCCCCTTTCCTGTCTAAATGTTATGCTGAACCAGGAGGATCCCATTGCATTTATCAATTTGTGTATAAACAAGGGTCATTTACCGGATCCAACCTAGAACTAGATAATTGAGCAAACTGCTGCTCTAAACACTATTGAAGTTTTCAGGCGTTCAACCCTGAGAACAATACATTTTAATTATTTCATGATGGATGCATGTGATATTGAATATGTTTTGTGGGGTTTTGCATAATAATAGTTTCAAGCATACATGATCTTTTGTAAAAAGTAAAATTTATAAAAGAAAATATTGAGGTATTTGCTGGCATATTCATTAAAACTTTCAAATTTGAAGTTTCCATCTGAATATCAAAATATATTATTTCTTCATTGAAAAGAACCATCTTCTAAAATGGAGCACTTGTTTTTATCTTTAATTTATCATTACTTTATAAAAGAATGAATTTTTTTTTTTTTATCTTCTAAAATGGAGCACTTGTTTTTATTTTTATCTTATAAAATGGATGGAGAGTTGGAGACCCAAGGGAGGAGTCGATTCCCTCCTGAATCCCCAACTCCCCATGAGTTGATGGAATGCAGGAATGGCCTTCACCCAGTAGAATGTCAAAAATAAAAATTTGAGATCGTATTATTGTACTTCGAGAGACGTGCATAAAGGATTTGAACAGTCCGAATTTTCTACATATTAATTAAGAGTGAGTCTATGGTACTACGCATATTACGATTTGTTATCATGCTATGATTCTATATTTGAGTTTTCAAATCTTAACGGTCGATCTAAACCGTTCATCTTGTTCTCCATATTAGTATGTGTTTGAAGACCAAATTTTAGATTTTTTTGAATTTTTTTTACTATTTTTTTAGATTTATTAAAATCACTGTTTTTGGACGGTCCAGAATTTTCAGATCAAGTGATTTTCTAAATATCTAAAAAAATAATAATTTTTTTTCAAAAAATATAAAATTTGGTCTCCAAATACATTAATATAGAGAACAAGATAAACGGTTCGGATCGACCATTAGAATTTGAAAACTCAAATATAAAGCCGTAACACGGTAATAACCCGTAATATGCATAGTACCATAGACTCACTCCATATTAATTAACTCATAATGTTTGAGATATCTCATAATGCGAATTCCGCCTTGACTCCAAGAGCTGACAATTACAAGAAAAACAGGGACACCAAAAAATTCTCAATAAACTAAAACAACGTATTACATCCATCGAACACAACATTTTGCATTGGGGATTTGATATAAAAAGTACCCAAATTTTTTCTTTGACAGTAAATCCAATTACAAAAGTTACATTCAAAATAAATTTAAAAAAGTTGTAATTTTTTTTTTCGAGAAATGGGAAATGATAAATTTGTCAAACCAATCCCTACGACTCTACCTATCTTTTCTGGCAAAAAAAAGTGAGGTCGGGATGAGTTGAATCCGTATTCTCTCTTACTACAGAGATATTGTTCCGTAAAGTTACTAGATCTGAACCGTTCCTTTTAACTTGACACGAATCTCAAAGCCCAAAAATACTACCTCTATTGCGATTCGAATCTCAAACCAGTTGAGATTTAATTTCAAATCATAAAGTGAGAGTGATCTTCTACAATACTACAGAGGATACAGATTCGGATGAGTTTGGTAGGTTTCTTTCCTGGTTCTTGGAGGCCCTTTTATGTATCTCATGGATATGCACGGAAAAAGTTATAGAAATGTGCTGAAAAATGTATTCGGTTGTACTATGAGAATATGGGAAGAAATAAATTGAGTCTGATCAAATATTTTTTTTTCTCACAAAATAACAAAGAAATGGAAATGAAAACGGAAATTCATAGCCAATCTCATCTCCTAAAAAATACAGCCGAACATGCTGTTGGAAAATTTTCTAAACGGACTCAATATCCTGTCATTTCTAAACGGAATGAGTTCGGAATGGAACTTCCTTTCTAGAAAGTGAAATTTCACAAAACAAATTTAATACAACGTAGATTATTTTTCGCATTAAATTACATAAAAATATTTATACAACACAGTTCAGGTTCTCTTTGCAGGACGAGAAGCTATTATCCTTGTGGGGTATTATTTATTGGCTGAATGATTTGTATGAGTTAATGGAGTGATTTTTTTATTAATATCCAACATTAAATAAAAAATTACACAAAAAATCATGTTTTTGTTTTTTTTTTTTAAATGTCCAAACTGTCAATATTCTCGTTTGTTTATTTTTTTTTTTCAAAATCGCCAGGACTTGATAGTCTAGAAAGAAGGTGGATTGTCGAGATTAGGGGTGGCAACGAATCGAACCGAACCAAACTTACCTTAGGTTTGGGTTTGGTTTGAATTAATTTCGAACCGAACCTGGTTTGATTCGTTTCGAACCGAATCCATTTCGAACCAAACCCATTTCGAACTACACATTTTTCGAATCGAACCCGAATCGAACCACGAACTAAATTATTTTTTAGCAGTCCTAGTTATACCGGTAATTTATATATTAGTTTTTTCTCAATATGACAATTTACATGATTTTCTTTTACTGGTATGAATTATGAATTATGAAATGAGTGTTTTTAAGTTGAAAAATTGTTCATAAAAAAATACATCATAGATGGCTTTCCTGGTATGAACTATGAAAGACGACCGAAGAGAGAGGAGAGACAGTCATTCAGGCCGGAGACAGCCGAAGAGACAGCCAGTCGCTAAGAGCATCAGGTAGATTTTAGAGCTAGAGGAAAAGTGAGTTAGAGAGAGGTGGAGAGAGAACTAAGTTATTAAAATTTGAGAGCGAGAGAGTGTCAGCTAAGTTAAATTATAACTCTCTATCTTGAATTTTAATTTCATCAGGTAAATAGACGGCCAATGTTATTATGAGATTCGAACCATAAAAATGATCGAACCCATTTCGATCGAATTAGGCTAGGTTTGGGTTTGGTTTGAACTAATTCTGAACCGAACCTGATCTGATTCGTTTCAATTCGAACCCATTTCGAATCAAACTAAACTCGAATCAAACCCGAATCAAATCACGAACCTCGAATTTTTTTACCAGCCCTAGTCGAGATTCCTGACAGTCCGGGATAATTAAATTATTTACTTATTATATAAAAGTTGGGAATGGAACAGTAAAGCTTTAATGAATTCGTATCCTCTCAGGTACTGTAGATTACCCTCATTTTACGGTTTGAGATAAATCTTAGTCAGTTTGGAATTCGGGCTAGCGCAAAGGTAGTATTATTGGGCTTTGAGATTCGTGCCAATCTGAACAAGAACTCTTTTGATTGGCTACCTGCCTAACAAGTAGGGGTGTAAACGGATAAGATAATATCCGATTTCATCCAAATTCGAATATGTAAAAGTATTTAAATTATCTGATCTGTATCTGTATTTGAGACTATTCGTATCCGTATCCATATCCATATCCGAAAAATTATAACAGATACAGATACAGTAAAACTTTTAACTATATGTATCCGACCGTTTACACTTTTAAACAGCAACAAATGTGATATTTATTCTTAAATTAATTTATTAAATTGCATATTGTATGAATAATTAATTAAATTTCATATAGATATATATTTTGATGAACAATATAACACTATGACATAATTAATAACAAATATTTTAATAATATAATAGATGTTTTGTAACTAACAAGCTAATTATGAAAAATATATGTATCCATCCGATATCTAATCCGTATCTGTATTCGAAAAATTATAACGGATGCGGATACGGTAAGATCACTATTTTAGATGAGTTTAAATCTTATTGGATGGGAAGTATGGACTGACGTGTTTCAACTTTGGACAGATTCCAAGATCATTACCCACTTCTTAAAAAAATGATAATAATTCTCGTTGGCACCTTTTCCTCCCTTTTTGTTTGTAACCGAGTAAAAACATAAAAAAAAGGGCCAAAAATCCGAATCGAACTGGGAAACTCAAACTCTAGGTATGTTTTGATTTTTTTGTTTTTTTGTTTTTTGGAGTGAACTTTTTTGGTCGTCATGTCCATGCTTAAACCATGTAGATTAGTATTTGCCATCAGAGTAAAAGATTAGGACAAAGCATTAAGATAAAATTACCATCGGTAAATTAAACCTCTTCATAATCATTATAAAAGAAGAATAAATTGATCAATTAATTTGATTTTGATGTAAGACAAATAGTATTTTAAATGAAATAAGGAGATGACAAGTATTGTATAATTTGATAAAACATAAAGTACTTTGATATTAAATTTTAATAAAGAATAAAAAATGAAATATTTGATAGATACACTAACATTTAACCATGTAGCCCTTTAAAATAGCACACTACTTTCCGAACATAAAACGCTCTATAGTATCGGGAAAATAATAATAATATTCAATATTACATCATTATCATTATGTAAGATATATTATACATGAGGAGAGTTCATATGTCTTTATTTTTTTTACCTCCACTATACTTCTATTTTTAAAAACGTTAATAAATCAAAATTTAAATTATAAACATCAAAATAAAACTGTTAGATGTGATCTATGTTGTTTTCTTTCTATGCTCATAAAAAAAATATCACATTTTAATTTTGTTTTTATGTGAATCAATCATTTAAAAAATTAACGTCAATAAATTATTCACATTAGTACGTTTTTACAAGTTTTTGATGACAACTAAAATAAAGTTGAAATGTTACAATTGTTTACACGTGCATAAGATAAAATAATGTAGATCATATTCAATGATTTTATTTTGACTTTAAGTTTTAAATTTTAAGTTATTAAAGTTCTTAAAATGAAGACACAATAAGGACAAAAAAATGAAGGTATTTGAACCCTTCTCATTATATATATACCTTTAAAATAAGAACATAAAACGCTTTTAAAGTATCAGATATCTAACTCGCTATGTTTAGAAAGATGAGACAAACATTTTACAAAAAAAAAAAAATCTCAAATTGAATTTCACACTGAAAATAGGAATATATCCGTTAATATTTGTAATTAAAACAAAGTTCTGGGACTTCTAGAAAAATACAAAAGGAAGTTTTTTTAACACTGAAAATATTGAAGCACATAAAAAATTTAAGTAGACGATATCAAATAAAGAGATACGATATCAAATAAAGATACAAAAGAAAGCTGGCAAAAAATTGAACTAAAGAGATACGATATCAAATAAAGATACAAAACCAAACAAATCTTAGTAAAACTAAGAATAAGAAAATAAATAAATGCTCGCAAGTGAAACCTAAAGGATTGACGGGGAACACTTTTATATCATAGAAATGCATAAATGAAACCTATATAGCTCGCATAATTTTCAAAGAATACATGAAATTGCAAAATTGGTATAATTTGTTCTTGTTCTAAAATACAAGTTTGACTTCAACAAGACATAATATAGCTAATTCCTGGACCTTTTTGAACAAACCTTGACATCTTATGCTAAATGTGACAGGGAAATTTTATAAAATACCCCATCTGTTAAAAACATCAAATATAATACCCCTCTTTTAAATATTTTGACAAAATACTCTTCTGAGACCTACATTTCTCCTCCCTCCCCCTCATTTACTCCCACTGTATAGAATGATTAATTGCATTTATTGTAATCCAAATCTGTGTCCTTTAAATCCTCTTATTAATGTTTCCTTTTCTTTCTCTTCCAAATTCCGTTATAGCCATTGTTTTCCATGCTTAAAATTAGCACTACTTCAAAGGACCTAGAGATCTTTTCAGTACCTTGATGATATTTTTTTCAATTGAAGTAATTTTTTTGTCCATTATTCGTATTAAAATATATAAAACATGATGCTAGTTTAGACATATATACAGGTCATTTGCGTATTCGTAGAACAATGCTGTGTGTAGGAAAATAACACTGATTCCACCTTATTAATTAAGAAATACCAACTAAATTATTTTCCTTACATTTTGCTATGTGCATAGACATATACGACAATGTTGTTCATCTTTCTCTAGAAAATAAATTAGAATAGTTGATTTTGTTTTATGTCATGAGAAATATTTGTTTATTGACACTATAAAATTTGTAGTCCGTTTGATTTTAAGAGATGAAAAATCAACATAAAGAGAAATAGAACCAAATTCAGTCAACACTTTAATGTGTTTTTATAGAATTTTAAAATTTATAATTTTGATGGTAATATTAAAAAAACTAATGATTTATTTTTTGTCATGTGAAATTTTATATACCAAATTATTAATGTCACAAATAGTACTTTCATAATGTTCGTATTATTGGCAATTGCTATATATAATATTATGGGTTCACCTCTTAGCTAATTTGGGGAGATCATAGATTCAGCTTTGTTAGTTCGGTATATATACTTTTCCTAAGTCTTTGAGTTTGCAGGCACTATGCTTGACTTTTAGTTGTATATGTGTATGCCTTATAATTGTTGTTTGTTAGCTTTATGCATGGCTTGTATATATTGGACTCTGACCTTGACTTCATCCTGTTTTTCTATGTAACACTTTACAAATTTAATCAGAGGGCTATAGATAATTTATCTAAATATATATATATATATATATATAGAGACTAATATGCTTTTGGCAGCACTTCGGCCGAAGTGCTGCCACCTCATTTTCAATTTTTCAAAATCCAAACAGTCGATCCGAACCGTTCATCTTGTTCTCCATATTAATATCTACTTGGAGACCAAATTTTACATTTTTTTGAAATTTTTTTACTATTTATTAAGCCACTTTGAAAATCGCTGATCCAACGGTGAACTCCTGATTTTACTGTTTGGCAAGCCACTGTTGGATCAGCGATTTTCAAAGTGGCTTAATAAATAGCAAAAAAATTCCAAAAAATGTAAAATTTGGTCTCCAAGCAGATATTAATATGGAGAACAAGATGAACGGTTCGGATCGACCATTTGGATTTTGAAAAATAAAAAATGGGGTGGCAGCATTTCGGCCGAAGTGCTGCCGAAAGCGTATTAGTTTGTCTCTCTCTCTCTATATATATATATATATATTATGGGGTTTAACTCCGCTTCCATTAATTTTCTAGTTCTATTAAAATTATTGATTGATTGTTTGTGTATTAAAGAGATTTGAAGGAGAAGAAGAAGACGAATCCATAAGGGGATTTAAAAAGATGGCAGATTTTGGTTTATATTAAATGCAATTATTAATTGTATTTTAGTGGGAGTAAATGGGCGGGAGGGAGAAAATTAGAAGGAAGTGAAAATATGGGGTCCGCAAGGGCATTTACATTGGCTACGGGAGCTTTCAATTTATTCCAAGAATCTACATTGGCTCCTATTGGTCTAATTTACATTGTAGATTCTTGGAATAAATTGTAAACTAGACATCCTAGGCATGACCCAATTTCCTAATGTGCTGCGATTGGGAATAGTGGATAGGTGGATCCGGAGAAGGCAAACTGTTGTGTTTGCGTCCTATTTGTCAGTTTGTGGGTCTTCATGTTTTCTTCTCTGGGAATGAAAATGCACCTGTAATTTTCTTTTGCTGTCATGACTCATGATGTGTTCAATCATTAACAGCTGGTTAAAAGAACGCTAGTCCGTCGTAAGCAAAGGTTGAGACTTCCTTCCTGGTTCAAATGTATCTGCCAGGAGGTTGCAATCTATGTAAAAGGTGCAGTTCTCAAGTCTTAGATCTTCCGCTGTCTTGATAGCTAGGAGTGCGCATGTGTCCATATAGAAAGGTGATATGCCATTGTGGAATCCTTTGATCTCATACTTGATTAGTATACCATCTTTGCTCATGATAAAGGCCACCCCACCTCTGTCAAAGTGATCATAAGATCCATCTGCATAATTAGGAGCGCAACATGTCGTGTCAAATTGTCTAAAGATAGTCACTGCACGCAAATGATCACGGTACAGAACACGCGAGTCACGGTATGTAATTGACTCTCGTATTGTGCCGTTCCGTATTATTTTGTACCATTATCGTATCGTTCCGCGACAGAACGAGTCCCGTCGTGCCATTTTTCCTGCTCTAGGTATTACATTGTTTAAACGCACTGATCACTACAATATTTGGGCCTCTAGTTAAGTTTATTTTTTCTCCTTAACAGGTTGAAGTACCTTATGGGCTTTCGGCCCAATTAGACACCTACAGCTACAGTACAGGCACACTTGTACAGTTGTGTCGGATAAATTTGTCATTTCATACTTAGTGTTAAAAGTTTAGCTCGATGAAAACCCTTACCAGTAAAATCTCTCCGTTTGATCTAGGTTACTAATCTAGGTCTCCTCTCTCTCCATCGCCGCCTTCTATGTTAGGATTTCTCTCTCTTCTCGATGCCTCCCGATTTTCTCTCTCGATGCCTCCCAATTCTTGCTTTTTTAGGCCAACTGAACATGCTTATCCACCTTAATTAAACAAGGAACTCCAACCAGTCGCATCTTGCTCCTGTCTGCCATTCTCTCTTAACTGCTGTCTCTCCTTTCCTCTACAGTAAGTTTTGTTATCCTTTTACTTTCGTTTTCCTCCTTTTTTTTTTTCCCCTGAATTGTGGTCATTGCAACAGATTGCTTCTCTATTTCTTTTTTCTTTTTCCTGATTTTTGGAAGGAATTGAGAGAGATCAGGGTATTAGAGTTTTTCCTGGTGGTAGAATAGATGGTTCCAACTCGGTTCAAACAACTTAATTTGAACATGATTGATGATCTTTTCAATTTTCCAAAAGAATTGTTGAGTTGTCATTGTTAACTGAAAGAGCTATCAGAGAATTGATTGAAAGCATGTGCAATATTAGAACTGCATTAGTCAGTCATTACATCATACCAAAGATGGCTTTCCTCTAGCACTCGCATGGTGCTGCCTTAGTATTTTATAACAATATTCATTAGAATTTGCACTTCATCAAGGAAAACAAAATTTTGAATTGAGATTTTAACTTATTTATATCTTTTTCAGCTCCTCCCAGCAACTTTTATCGGAAGTGACAGCTACACGCTTGTCGGGATCCCAACTACATCCCAATTTATCGATATAATGGTTATAATGATAGAAATCAAATTTCGTGGTTTTCCAACGACATTGTAATTCATTACCTTGTCGTGGTGGCTTTTATTGTGAGTTCAGAATAGGTGCCAACCTATTCCAAAGATGTTTCGTTAATGTTCCAGGATTGGCAACTCTCAGAGCCACTTGTTCTTCCCTTGCTGGATTTAACATAAGGGTGGTTTGTTCCACGCTCCAATTTTGAGGTCAAATCCTTTGTGCCGATCACTTTTTTCTTTTTACCCTTACTATATTGGATTTTCGAATAACTTGCCGATGGATCTATATGCCTATTGTCATGCACATCTAGATTTGTTTACAATAAAGAGTACATCAAACTAAATCTAATTAAATATTGATTTAGACAGATTTGCTTCGCAGAGATTGGTATACGTGTTTGACGCACATGTTTACAAGGAAAAAAAACCAAGGTTATGTTCATGAAATAAGTACAAAATTGAAACAAGTAATTCAGTACTTCAATACAGAAGCAGGCTTAAATAATAACCCAGTTTTTGCTTAGTTTGGTCCAATTTGATATGTAGGTAATCCCGTTTATTCAATACTGGAACAAACTAGTCAAAATCTAACCATTAGGACCCCTATACTATCTTTGCTTTTAACTTATTGCAATGAAAGAAAGGAAAAAAAAAAATTGAAAAAAGTAGAAGTTTTCCTACGCATGAAACCCGCGAGCAAGACAGAGGGAAACATGCCCAAATACAACACGTACAATTGCATAAGAATTAATCATCTTGTTTTTCCTAGGCATAAAACAGTGGCTTGTTCAGTTATTCAAGGACTAAATTGAAACAGTTTTAATGAAGTAGCTCAGTACAGAAGCAAACTGAAAACTTATGTCAGCTTTTGCTTTGTTTGGTCCAATTAGATATGTATGAAAATCTTGTTTATTGAAAATCCGAACAAATTAGTTAGTTTGTAAGCATTACAAATCAAGAGCAGTAATATATAATACACAAAATCTAGCTATAAGAAACTTTTTAACCAAATCCCCTTTACACATTCCACATCAGCATTGTTCTAGAAGTGAAGTGTTCATGCAGTGACAAAACACTACTAAGAATGTCTAAATAAGGAAACTTAAACTGCAAGATACCTTCAGTTTTGCACAAGGAAACTGAATGAATTTTGTTCTGAATTGAACTGAACTTGGTTCACATTCTTTGTTGTTATATTTAATTTTCATATGTTTTTCTAATCGGTTATTATTTATTCAAACAGGAGATCTAAGCGGTGCTTGCATTATCATTGTTTTTTGCAATAAAGGTATGTGCCAAGCTTAAATAATTGCAATTTTATTGCAAGGTAACTTCTGAATAGTATGAATAGATAATGTTTCTAGTTTGACTGTTGTCATGTTACATTTGATAAAGTTATGGTAGCATATTATGTTATGCATAGTGTCACAATTAAGGGCAAAAGAATGGGAGATTAAGTTTGGATTCAATCTTATTTGAGGCTGTATTTCACAATTGGGGGTAATTTATGCAACATTTTGAATATTTATGGTATGATTGCATATATGGATGTAACTGTACCAGATATATACTGAATAGACTGAGTTTGTTGTGTTTCCAGTTCAGAAAGAACAGACACAGAAAAATATCTGTGTTTGTAAACATGTGCATCAAACACAGATACCAGTCTCTGTCAAGCAAATCTATTGTACTTGTTACCAAATTAGGTTAGCTTGATGTACTCTTTATTGTAACTATTCTGGATGTGCATGACATTAGATATGGATCCCTCGGCAAGCTATTTGAAAGCCAACATAGTAAGGGTAAAAAGAAGAAAGGTGAAGTTGTTGTTGGCACAAAGGAACCGACTGTAAAATTGGAGCATGGAACAAACCACACTTATGTTGAATCTAGCAAGGGAAGAACACGTGGCTTAGAAATTTGCCAATCCTAGAACATTTACGAGACATTTTTGGAATAGGTTGGCTCCTATTCTGAATTGACGGTCTGAGCCACCTCGACAAACTACAATGTTCATTGGAAAACCATAAAAGCTGACTTCTATGATTATAAGCATTGGGTCAATAAAAAAGGATGAGGTTGAGATCTCGACAGGCATGTACTTGTTGCTCCGATGAAAAAGGTATACATAAGTTAAATTCTCAATTCATATTTGTGTTTCTCAATGAAGTGCGTATTCTCATGAATCTTGTTATAAAAACTTATGCAGAAATATGCGGAGCTGTACAAGTGTTAGACAATAGTCTTTGTATGGTATGATGTCATGAATGAATTATGTGGTTCTAGCATTGCAATCGGTTTCTATGCAACGAGGGACAATCTCGAGGACCCTGGTAGTTAACCTGATAGCTCTTATAGTAACAAGAATGCAGAGAGGGATTTAGAATTTGATATTATTACTTTTAGAACTGCAATGAATATGGACTGCTATATGTGAACAAGTTACTTTTTTAGGTTGCTTACAAAGCTTGGTATAAAATAGTCATTTGATCTTCCAAATTGAGAGATCTTGGTTTGATAGTCTAGGATCCAAAGTTAAGGGCTGAAATTGAAATTGAAAGCTAAACTCTTCCTTTTAAATAACATTTTTTTTTTTAAGATTTAGATAAAAAGGCCGATTCAGTTCAACAATTTTGAGTTTGTCTTCACGAATCACATATTAAAAGTTGTAGGACAAATGCATTTAGCATTATTCAGTCTAGTCAATATAATGTAATAAAAGGACACCAATTAAATGCTTTTGGGCTTAATTTAACGCTCTCTAAGAATGACACATCTATACCATTTTTTCAAATAAAAAAAAAGTGGAATTACATTGTCTATAATTTGATACATCTATACCATTTTCTGATACTTCTAAATTATGTGCTGTTATTTTTATTTTCAATTTAGTTGTAAATTTATTTATAATTTATGTATTGATATTTTTTAGATTTTAGTTAGCATGACACTATTTGTTATTATTGTATAATATTATTTTTAGTTAGGTGATTTTATGTTAAACTAATTTTAGTATGCATGCAAAGGCGAAAAAGATAAATTTGATTTGACAATAACTTAAGCTACAAACTCAAACCAAACAAATGAAGTCAAGTCTCAATCAAATACGTTATATATGTATTAGGCATCTGGTTTCTAACTTCCTTTCAATTGATTGTTCATCCGATGAAATATATGAACAGGCGAGGATGGAGCGGTAGCTTAGCTGGCTAGAAAAAGAGTCCTATTGGATATTCAAAGATGAAAAGTTCAATTTCCTCTTATGATCACTTCGCAGTCACTGTGAAACTTTTTTTTTTTATTATATGAACAAACAATAGTGCGCCTAAATAGCACTACAAAAGATTTTAATTATTTGTAATATCACGAGTGACAAGATTAGAAAAGCTAATATCAATTCTTCCAAATCAACCCTTGCATACTTTAAACTTTTTCTTAATAGAACCTATATATACATCGTTACTACCCATCACCACCGGCTCTACTGTTCCTTATTTGGCACATCATTTGTTTCACATTCTTCCATTGCGGATCTGCAACTTTCAATTTATCTCTTGTCGCCATCAATCCTTCTTCCTCGGTTAAAATGCAGCTGTGCTTCATTGGCTGGACATATCTCAGAAGATCAACTCCCCAAGGGAGAATTGCAGAGGTCCCAAAAGATGAGGCGCCATTAGCCAAACAGCGGCGCCGGTTGCACTCCGCCGCAATTCATCGGCTTGACGACAACTATCACAATACCATCTGCCATCTGGGCAATACCAAAGGATCTGACACTGGAAAATGCAAAGACGAATCCCAGTTCGATAATTCACTAGAATCGGTACACTTCTCATGTTCTTTCCTTGATGATTAATCATCATAAAAAAATAGTTTGTGTTGTTTATCTTTCAACAGAAAACTAAACAGAAAAAGAAATACTATAGGTATACAAGTCCTAAATTATTGAAATCTGTTCATGATGACATGTTTCAATACATACTACTTACAAGCATATATATTTCATTTTCTGGTGCTAAAGTGGGCAATGAGATCATCGGCATTATCAACTAGGACGGCCAATCTCATTGATAGGGAGTTGTCGAGGTCCCCCAGTTTCAAGAATTATTTGAAAAATGAATCAAAACTCGATTTAAATGAAGACTCAAACCTCAATGAAAATCAAGTTTGCAGTCCCATTGACAGGCTAACAATTAAGGTAATTTTATGATATTTTATTTGCTTACATTATGTTCTTAATTTCCCAACCGTGATACTTGAATCTTTTGAATTTTCTGTATAGCTCCGCACAGCAATTTAGAAATCAGGGAATATATTGTAATTGAATACACAGTAAAATAAACAAAATAATCATAAACAAAGGCAAGAAGTGAACTTTTGATTTAATCTATAACAGCAAAAAATTTCCAGAATTGGGCAAAAGATGAACTAATTGTCCAAAAAAAAAAAATTGTTTTGTTTGTAAAATTTTGAGCTATCTGTTCAAAATTGTTTTGATTAGCAATTAGGATATCTTGTGTGTTTCCACCTTGCAGTATTTATTTTGAGCCAGACTGACAATAAAGGGTGGGAGGTTTTGTCCAAAGGACTTTGGACTAAGTCTTACTCAAATGTGGCTCTAAACTGTTTGATCCATGCAAAAATTTAGACAGATAGTTTAGATTTATGGAACAATTAAATTTATTAAGTTCTAAATCTGTTTGCACGAATCTCAATACAAATCAGACGGTTTATGTCTAATTAACTCTTAAATAAAATTTGTCTAAAGTCCTCTTGACAAAAACCAATTCCAACTAGAAATTAGCAATTAAATATCTTCTGTGTAGCGCATTATACTGTGTTGAGGATGCGCATTGTATTATTTTACTTTAAACTGATTTAAACTTGTAACCCCTGTAACCTCTCTTGATTTTAATAGATTATTTAGGTAGGCTATCGCCTGCCTTTTCGAAAAAAATGAAAAATATATTTGGCCTGCGTGTTGATCCTAGCAGATCTTCCTTTTTATCCCATATTGTCAGTAAAAGTTCCTGTTGCAGCAGCAGGAGAAAAGAGCAGCAGATGAGAGAACCCAACAGCCAAGAAGCTCTCTGCAACTCCAGTGCAAGCACCAGTGCAACTACAGAAGTGTTGGTTAGCCAAGGTGAGGGCACGTCAATTGTCTCAGATATCTCTAGGGTGTAACTTAGAAAACCAGTTTAATTTGCAACAAGTATCGTGGAGTGTTGATTTGAACAGAAGTCGTCTAATATAACTAATTATTATATGTAATCTTAATTTCTCATTATCATCATTTTTATTTCTTTTACATTTTATTGAGAAGTTTAATTAGTACACTAGATCGTTAATTTGGGTGACAATGTTAGTGTGTTAGTTCAAACCCTTGACTACAATCATCATGCCTTCCATATCTCTTGTCAATAAATTAAGAAGTAAAAAACTAAGTATAGTCGTTTAATGATACAAGGAAAAAGAAAAATCAAACTATTGTTTACAGAAACAATCTAATTGAATTGAGTGTAAAATGAATTGTATTAATTCCTGTGTTCCTTTGGGCCTATATAGACGGTGCATTTTGCATACACAACCCTACAACTTCTGTAATACCTTTCTTGCCTATATAACCCTGCAACTCTCATAATACAATAAACATGATAAACATACATAATTCTCAACAAATCTTAATAGGAAGCGACCAATACATATCTCTACATTATAATGAAAAATAATTATTTACATTTCCCATTACAAAAAGTGAAAAAAAAAAGAACTTAACTGTAACTTGCATCTTAGCCCCCAGCTAACCAAGTGAATAAGTAACAGGAAAGCGCAGAAATTGACTACAAAAATAAACAAAAAGCCAAATAAATATTTTATCTAACAGCTGTCAGGCTTTTCTTGGACCTGCCCCACAGGGTGCCTGTTTGGTGCATGGGGACCACCACTGGTTGCCTTTGTACAGCACCTGTCCATTGCAAAGGTGAGCCAGCTGGGTAATGCTGCAGTTGTGGAAAACAAGGACGCATTCTCCGGGACTGCAGAATCAGCCTTCCTTTGTGTAGTGTGGCATATGGCCATTTCTTTTTGGGGCCTACTTGTTGAGGAACCGGGACAGAGGGTTGCCGTGCAGGGTTCACCTGTTGCTGTAAACGCTGTTGAGATGTGCTGGGCTGCTGCAGTTTATTATCCATCATTTTCCATATGGAGCGAACCTTTTCTAACAAGGGATCAGGACGTTGTCGTGCAGGGCCCACCTTCATTGGTAGATGCTTCAACAGGCACCATTGCTGCAGTTTGCTTCCCGGCATTTGCCATATGAAGAGCTCGTTTTCTTTATCTTGCATCATTGGCTGTGACTGATCAGTCAGAATCCTTATTTTATGATCACACCAATCATTAATAATTTCAAAAATCTCTCTCTGCATAGTGTATGATATAATGCCTTCATCATCGACTAGGTGAATATACACGCCAAGTTTTTTCGCTTTATCCATAAGAAATGCTTTTATTAGTTCGTTGAGGATGGACTTCTGACTTTTATCTGGACTTGAAGTCTCCAGCTGCACAATATCAAAGAATGTCAGGATTATAGTGGTGAATAACCTGTATTACCGAAATTTCTAGCAGCAAGCCAGTAAAGTACCCTTGTGTGCTACATTGCATCCTTTCTTTACCGAGTGTTTTACAAATAACACCAACTTTTTTATAGCAAACAACCCCAGCATGAGGTTTTTCACATAACAACTTGGAATCTTTCGAAAATATATAAGCAAGCTCTTTCCTATGTAAATAAATACCTTTGAATAGATTTCCTCAGAAGAATCAGATGCCACTTTCAGATCTATATAAAAAAGGATCCGCTTCTCGATATATTGGACGTATTCTTTCAGCTCGAATGAAATTGACTCTTTTTGTGTGATTAGAAAAACTCTTGCAATCAAATTCAATTCGGCTAAATCTTCCAATAGACCTGGTCCTAGGATGCTTCTTCCTTTATTCTACAAAGAACGAAGTAAAAAAAAAAAAAACTATAAGATGTTAGTGAAAAACAGAGTTCTATAACTAGCATACAGTACAATTTCAGATTGGCCTTAGCGCAAGGTAAGACAGGAGTGTCAAAGGAAAATTGAAGGCAGCACATCAAATGTGCTGTCCATTATGGATATATAAAGGCAGTTTAGAAATGCATACCAGTTCGAATAATGTGTGATAATATGAGTTTAAAGAGGAAAAGTGCTAGAGTTGGTTACATGTTGACAAATAGGCATATATGAATGTAATCATATAGGAAAATGAAAATATAGATAGATGAATACAATGTATATGGATGCACAACTTGTTTAATGCAAGCACTAGACAGCCTCTTTCTAGTTATAAAAATTATAAAAAATAATGAAAAATTATAAAAAATTATAAATAAATAAACAGAGTGGAAATGTGGAGAGCTGAACCTTTGGACCATCCTTAGCCCAGAAGTAGACATCTCGGAACCTTTTACCATAAGTTTTCACCAAATAGTTGATCTGATAGTGCAGGATTAACAAAAGAAAAGATAAAAATAAGTTAATTAAAAGAATTTTTCTTAAAAAAGAAGTGACAAAGATCGACAAATAAAGCACTGGTTGGTACCAAAAGGTCTCAATTTTGTTTGTGCGCAATTCTTTCAATTATGTTTTAAACAAGAGACTATATGAAGTACCGACCAGTGTCCCAAACAAACTGGACAAAATTAACCTGCCAGGTACTTGAAATGAATCTACTCAGAATTTAGGCCACTAAAAATACAAAAAGAACAACAAAATGCACTAGCAAGAAATCATTCAATGATTCTATTGTTGGAATAAGCTGACAAAAAAATTGATGATGATCGATCCCTGTTGTACACCATTACTCTTTTCTCTGTTATTGTGCAAACATACCTTTTATTTCTTGTTTAATACCCTTTGTGCGACCTACTAAATCAACATTAAGGGACAGCCTAATGCTAAATAATGGAAATTGCAATGCAATTTTCTCTGTGAAATCTTCACGAGAAAAGGAGGATACATAGAGAATTGTACCTTTTTGAGTGTCTCTGCTTGCCAATCTTGACCCTTAATATGAGAACCAGTGCGAGTTGCTGAGTTCTCTGGCATTCGGTATAGATAAACTCCTTCATTAATTAATCAGGATAAGTATCAGTAAAATCCGGAACAGATAGTACAATTATGCATTAACTTCTTTAAATCTTTAACTACGAATCATATAATGCAAGAAAACCAGGTCTTAATATTTTTGGTCAAGCCAAAGTTTGGCTAATGTGCTAATTTCCTATATAAGGTCGACCGATCTAAATGTACATAACATCTATATCCTTGTAGCTTGAATTTATACTGTTATGGGTTTCAGGAAATGGAACAAGGAAAAATCGTAAATCTTTAACAGAAGGTACCATTTTCATCATGATGGAGTGCTGACATGGCAGGATTTCTATGGACATCTGGTGGTACGGCATTACAGTGGGAGGTTTTGGGCATCGATTCTTGTCCTGTGGTTGGAGGTATTCTGAGCTCTGTTTTGGAATAACAAATCACAAATGGTATAAGTAGTTTAGAAAAAGAATCAGAGTTTATTTGAATGAAAAAATAAATAATGGTATATAATAAAGTAACATAAATGCAACAAACAATTAACCAGTTGGATCAAACTTTTTACTCGTGATAGCCACGGTAAGACCAAGAATCAGAAGACAGTAAAAAGATAAAAGCCTTTTTCCATTTCTATACCTGGATTTGTGTGACTTGCACTCTGAGTAGAAGAAGAGCTTTCCATCTGGCCATCCTTGGAAGTTGGTTTTAGATAGCCAATGATAGAAAATAACTTGAAGATGATTTTTCCAAGGTAATCAGACTGATAAATTATAATTAAGGACAATGTTGGAAAATCAGAACAAAATTCAAGATAATAAAGAATCAAAATCAAGAATCCAGAAAAATTGAAAAATCGGACTTCCAAGGAAAATTTCAGGTAAAGAACCAATAGTAACAAAGGAAAATTTTGAAAGACATTAAACCTCGCTCTTGGCCATAGAGTAGAAGATCCTTGCCTCAAATTCTTTTGCGATTACAGGAAGAGCATTTAGAAGTAAACTGCCCGTGAAATATCTCCTAAACAGATTCTCTCTGAAGAACATTTTAAACAAACAAAGATTAGAAATTCAATTCAGTTTAAACAAGGAAAAACAAGATGAAGAAGTACTGAATACAATCAATTGAGCAATGAGTTACATATGATTGCAAATCCGCTGGCGAGTCATTTGGGGGAACTCATATCTCCAGTCGCTGTGCTCGAGTTCACTCAAAGTGGGGTATTTCTGTGCTAACACCAGTGTGCTTTCTACTGCCATCGATAGGGGAACAGGAGAGTTGTCAAGAGATCGAGAGAGAGAGAGAGAGAGGTGGTTGTATAAGTTATCGAATGGAGCTTTGAGTTGAGTGTTTTACGATTGCGAGACTACTGTCAAGAATCAAAGAAAAGGAAGAGAAATAGGCGGAGAGGAGAAGAGCGCGCTTCAACTGGGTAGATCCACTACGGCATTTGTTCGAGTATACATCCATAAAGCGGGTTAGTTGGGGACTACATATTATCTCTGAGGAATTCAGACTGTCAGTCCAATGACACAGGCATAGCATATCTGAATACGACTCAAAAGAATTAGGCTCTCAAGGGGCAAATAGCAGTCTTGAATTTTGATCCGTCGAGGCGCGCCCGGCCCAATTTAGTCCGTTCGGAACTAGGTAGGAGATCCTACCATAGGACTACAGGAGATGAAAGATTGTTACTGAAAAGGGATAAAAAAAAAATGATGCTTAATTAGCCCAGGCCCAGGAGAGATTAGAGATTATAATTCAAGTGCTGGCCCAAATTATGTAGTCCAAACTATGGGAATATCAAACCACAGTTGAGTCATCACTCATCAGACTATCGATCTAGCGGCTCGGGAAATAAATCTGCTACGATTCTGATTCTAAAGAATTGTAGGAACTTAGTTTTTTCAAATCCAACCGCTCATTTGTTTCGAAATTCGTACATAAAAATTAATTATTTTTGGAATTCGTTCATTCTAAAATATTGATAGTTGGATTTGAAAAGCCAGAGCCCTACAATTTTTATTGGAATCGGAGCATATTTATTTCCTGCGGCTCTCACGTGCAATAAATTGCATTCCCTGCTACCTCAATATGATGAATCAAACAACTTACACCGTGTTTGGATGAAGAGTAGAGAAAGGAATGAGAGATAAAGAATAGAAAGGAATGGAATAGAATAAAAATGAAGACTAATATATTTAGTCTCTTCGTGTTTAGATGATTAATGAGAGAAAATAAATTTAACTTTCATTTCTGCTTTATTTATTGTTTGGTTGATTAAAATTTAGGAGGTTAATAAGAAATCAGTTACTGTTATAGGTTTGAGGAAAAAATATTGTATGAGAATAATATACATAAGATAAAAGGTTGGACATTTATGTTATTTTTTCTAAAAATATTTGTAACAAAATTCATTTCCATCTGTTACACTTCAATTTGAGAGACAAACCGATTTTATTAATTATAATGATACAATGTTAAACCTTTCACCTCCTGTACCCTTCACTTCTGACATAATTTTATCAACAAAACACAATTCAACAAAATTTTTTTTGTTCATTTCCATTCCCTCCCTTTCTCTACTCTCCATCCAAACAAGGTGTTATTGTAATTAGACTTACATTCTTTGCCATTCTTTGCCGTTGTTGGATATAAATACAGAAGCGAAATTAGAATTGAATATAAAAGAGACTAATATCATTCCTTCAAATTATTTTGAATTATAGAGAAGGGTTCAAATGCGTTTTTTTTTTATGCGTGTTGCTATTTTTAAAAACTTTAATAATATAAAATTTAAAAAACTTAAAAGTAAAAATAAAATAGTTGGATATGAATTACATCATTTTATCTATACACATGTAAAAAATTATGACATTCAACTTTGTTTTGGTTCTCATCAAGAGCTTATAAAAATGTACTAATGTGAATAATTGATAGACGTTGATTTTGCAACTTATTGATTTACACTAAACCAAAATTAAAATGTGATAATCTTTTATGAGCACATAGAAAAAATAAAATAGATCACATCTAACAGTTTTATTTTGACGTTTATTTTTAAATTTTGAGTTATTAACGTTTTAAAATTATAGGCATAATGGAGGCACAAAAATAAAAGCATTTGAACCCTCTATGTTATATTACTTTTTTCTTTTTCTAGCTTTCATTTTATTATTTAAATTAAATTGAAAAAATAATTTAGACAGCAATAATATTTTTTTATAGACTAAACATGATGAAATAGGAGTCCAGTAAATGTGAAATATATAAATATCAATTAAACTCTAATATATACGATCAAAATTTTAAAAATTATAGATCCGCCCCTAATGGAACATACATGTTTTCCATGAGTCCATGACCATAACATAAATCTTTAAAGGGTGGGGATTCATTAATAATAAATTACTTTGTTAACTTTAACAACAATTAGTTTGAAATCTGACAAGTAAAATGCAATCAAGTACTTCGTACACATCATATGGATGAAAATAATAAATTTGATGTAAGTATTATTATTCGTCAAATTATATGAAATTTACATTTCATGAAACTTAACATGATATTTAAGTTCTATGAAAATTGATACACAACTCGTCAATACATTTCATATAACTTTTTATTGTTAAAAATATTTTTACATTATTGAAAAATATTATTGAAATTTAAGGTAACTCGTCATTGTCGTCAATAGATTGTAAGTCATGTTAAAGATGCTTGCATCACCTCCAATTGCCTTTGAAAGAGAGCTTATTTTCCACCAAATTTTTTATTAAAAGAAAAAAAATATCGATAATGAGGAAATAATTTGAACATATAAGATAAACGTAATAGTTTATAACATTCAAAGAATGTTATAGACCATCATGTCCTACTTAACAAAAAAGATTAGCCTCTAACTAAACAGCAAAAAAAGGACTTCATTGTCTATCATGGCTAGAAAAAATAAAAAAAAGAACTTTATTGTCTGTCACTACTAGAAAAAAAAATTTCATAACGTTTTGATCTATGGGACGTGTGGGTTATGGGGATTAGGAGTGTGGAGTTTATTTTTTTTCCTTCTTGGTAATGATAGACAATGAAATCCTTTTTTTTTTTGGGCCGTGATAAACAATAAAGTCATTTTTTTTTCACTGTTTAGTTAGAGGTTAATCTTTTTCACTAAGTAGACCGTAATTCTTTATAACATCCACTTAACGTTATGAACTATCACGTTTTTCCTATATATCGAGTTTCTGCCAATTTCTAAACCATTGTTGATATTTATTTATTTTCTTATTAATAAAAATTTCGGTATTTTCGGTCGATCTAAACATGGTGGGGATATTGATAAATTAATACTGTCACTGATAAATAATTTATCTACGAGACAATTTTATTCGAGAAGGGATTAATTAATCTTTTTGATGCGTCAAGGCAATCCTTTTTTTTGCTGCACAGACAATTTAAACTATAAAATCTAAATAAATCCCAACCATTTATCTTATTTGATCATCAACTAAATTATAAAATTAACACACATAATTAATTGCAACTAAAAATTAATTTTCAATATGTTTTTATTGTGTTAAATTTAATTAATTCTATAATTGATTTATGTATTTGCATTTCTTAAAGACTAATGGTTTACTATCGCGTAAATTTTTTTTATATCCAATTATTCAAATAGCGAAAATTGTATTATCATGGTTGTTGCAAAAAAGTTGCACTTGTAAGTTGTAAGTGGATCCTCATTTTATTTTTCATTTTTTAAATGAGTCTATGGTACTATGCATATTACGGGTTGTTACCGTATTACGGCTCTATATTCGAGTTTTCAAATTCTAACGGTCGATTCGAACCGTTTATCTTGTTCTTCATATTAATATGTGTTTGGAGACCAAATTTTATATTTTTTGAAATTTATTTACTATTTTTTTAGATATTAAGGAAATCACTTGATCTGAAAATTCTGGACCATCCAAAAACAGTGATTTTCAATAAATCTAAAAAATAGTAAAAAAATTTCAAAAAATGTAAAATTTGGTCTCTAAAAACATATTAATATGGAGAACAAGATGAACAGTTGGAATCGACCGTTAAGATTTAAAAACTTAAATAAAGAACCGTAGCACGATACCAAATCGTAATATGCATAGTACCATAGACTCACTCAAACTTTAATATGAAAAGCAAACGAAAGTTATTTCTCAAATTAGAAAGATTTTATACTCGTCCATACGAATTCATATCACCTGAGGTAATAGAATATTTGAATTTAGATCCGTACCGTCTGATCTGCTTTGACCGAAGAACTAGAAGGTCCGGTTTATGATCGGACGGTCCAGAATTTAGAATATCAAGTAACATGAGCTCGGTTCAGCCGGCTAGCCCATTTAATCTGAGCTGGAAACCACGTGTCAGCGTCCCGTTGGCTAAGCGACGTGTATCGTTGTCACTCTACCGTACTAAAATCAAAATTGAACAAATGCAATTAAAAAGAAGACACCAACGGAGAAAAACTAGGTTTCTCTTCCAAATCTGCCGGGAAAAATCAAACAAAATTGGAAGTCTGAGAGGAAAGATTGATACAAATCGAGAGAAACCCGAGGAATTAATTCTTCCTGTTCTGAATCTGGGAGAGGAACCATGGCGGTCCAGTTCTCTGCTATGGGGACGCTAGTGATGCCCCTTCTCTTCTACCATTGGTGCTCTTGTTTTCTAACTCCTCTAGTTTTTGCCATAGGTACGACGTTTCCTTGATTTTCTTTTCTTTCTCAACGATAAAAAAAATGTGTTGGTCAAGTGAAAGGATTGCTGTGCGAAGTAATTAATTCTGTGGTAGATCAGTTAATTATAAGCAATTAACATTATGCTTGGTAGTTTACTAATGTTGTTTTGCTCTAGTATTGTTTGTTATAAATGGACTACTCAGTAGGTCGAATTAGTTGCTCATTTGAGGATCAATCAAAGAAAAATTGGTGTTAACATGAGGATTTAAAGTATCTCTTTTATTTATTTTATTTTTTACAGAAAGCCAAAATGGTGATCCATCAGCTTTGTCTAAAAGAGCCTCTGAAATGATCAATTTAAAACAATATGATGAAGCGCTAGGAGTTCTTGGTGCTGCGCTTGAAATAGATCCAAACCATTCCGAGTCCTACAGACAGCGTGCTTTTGTTCTTCGGCACAAATGCAGGTTTGATAGTAAATTTTAATACAGTTGTTGAGTTAAGTTTAATTTAATAAAATTGTGATGATGATGTTATTCTGATAATTCCAGATTCGATGAATCTGAGAGAGATTACAAGAAGTATTTAGAACTAAAACCAAAATCTTCTTCTGCGGAGAAGGAATTGTCCCAATTGGGACAAGCAAAAAGTGCACTGGAATCAGCTTATTCTCATTTTGACTTGGCTGATTTTGCAAAGGTGTTAGAGTATATTGACAAAATTGTCCTAGTATTCTCTCCTGGTTGCACAAAGGTATGTGCTTTTGCCACATTCTGTTGTTTTAATTCGGTCATTTCTGAGCCAATTCTATAGTGCTAAAGCTTGTCAACATACAGGCTAAGCTTCTCAAAATGAGGGCACTGCTGGCATTAAAGGAATATTCAAGTGTAATTTCAGAAACTGGTTATATTTTGAAGCAAGATGAAGATAATTTAGAGGCATTATTACTTCGTGGGCGTGCCTATTACTACCTCTCTGATCATGATATTGCTATGAGGTTCATCTTTTTTTGTCTTTAAACAAATTGTAATTTCTTCATTCATGCTTTGCTTTCTACTCAGCCCGAAAAACTAATTCAAGTAAAATGCACTTAATTTTTTTTCAGGCACTATCAGAAGGGTCTAAGGCTAGATCCTGAGCATGGTGAGCTAAAGAAAGCTTACTTTGGTTTAAAAAATCTCCTAAGAAAAACCAAGAGTGTAAGATTTGTAAAAAAAATAATTTTGGTCCTTTTTTACTCTTTTTTACTATTAATTAATAATTTAATACAACTATGTTTAGGCTGAAGATAATTTGGCGAAGGGGAAGCTACGACTGGCAGCTGAAGATTACAAATCTGCCCTAGCACTGGATCCGAATCATACGTCCTATAATGTGAATCTGTATCTTGGATTATGTAAAATTTTAGTTAAACTTGGAAGAGGAAAGGAAGCTATTACTAGTTGCAATGATGCACTTGAAATTGATGGAGAGCTTATAGAGGCTTTGTCTCAGGTTTGATACAACCTCAACTGGCTTTTCGAAAAATAAAAAAAAATAATTCTGCTTCTCATGGTCATTTGATCAATTTACAGAGAGGTGAAGCCAAACTACTAATAGAAGATTGGGAGGGAGCTGTACAAGATTTGAGAGAAGCTGCACAGAAATCACCTCAGGTATTTCAGCTTAATGTGTTGTAAGAAACAAATCATCATTCATTGGTACACTGCAATATGAGAAATGTCATGAATGCTACCTTCCTGAAACAAATAATTGGTTGAAATATGATGCATTATCTTATTATCCCTCAGTTTCCAGTTTTTAGGACCTTAGCTACTCTTCCTTGCACATGCCTTTCTTTATCAACATGAAAGAAATGATTGGTATCTTGGGAGTTTTTGATAATATTACGAGGGGATGCAAGAATATGATCTTTTTACAGGATCCTAGGGCATGTATGTGGGGTTCCCATTTTGTTTGACTAACTGATAGTTGGAGTTTAAATGTTAGGATATGAACATAAGGGAAGCATTGATGAGAGCAGAGAAGGCATTAAAAATGAGCCAAAGGAAAGACTGGTACAAGATTCTTGGTGTATCAAAATCTGCTTCTGTTGCTGAGATAAAGCGTGCATATAAAAAGCTGGCACTACAATGGCATCCAGATAAGAATCAGGACAACAGAGTGGAGGCTGAGGCCAAATTTCAAGAGATTGCGGCTGCTTATGAGGTACTTTAACTTTGCTTCAAATTGTGGATTTGTGCAAAATTGGCCTGATATATTTAGTGCAACCCAATAGTGTTAGTTATTTGTGAAGTTGATTAATGCAGTCACCAGCATGAGCCCTTTGTATCTTGATTGAAGTAAGCCACTTGATTTATGGGTCATTTTGGATAAGCTCAGTAAGGATAAAGATTCATTTAGGAGGAAGGGGCCAATTTGTCAAGTCTGACATTAGTCTAGCACTTTGTGCTGATTTGCAAATAGTACAAATTAGGTATTTACCTGCAAGTACAGTAAAATGTTAATTAATTTTAACATTGCAACAAGAAAGGTAACATAAGTGCTTGCTTTCTCTTTGAACATTGATTGCAAGTAACCAATTTATTTCAATATTGTAATGGAAGGTTCTTGGGGATGAAGATAAGCGTGTCAAATACGACCGAGGGGAGGATTTAGATGAGATGGGAATGGGAGGTGGAGGCGGTAATCCCTTTGGTGAACAACAGTTCACTTTCCATTTTGAAGGTGGTTTCCCTGGAGGTGGTTTCCATGGAGGTGGTTTTCCTGGAGGTTTTGGGTTTTAATTTCTGATGTATTTTTCCCATTTTTTGTTAAGTTCGAATTGCTCAAAAGTTTAGCAAGAAATGGAAGGGCGATACATTGCTTGAGTGTGGGATACACATGACCCCTAACAGAAGGTATGGGGGTTGTAATTTAGAATAGATAGGGTAGCATTTTTCCTGGAAAGAGGTATCTATTTTACTATTTTATTTGTACACTGTTAAGAAGGCATAGAGCGAAGAAAGTTCATTTATTCATGTTATTTTTCCCATTTGTAAAATACTATTCATTGTTTTGGCTATCACAACTTCACAAGCACTCAATTCGGAAGGTTGCATTAACCAATCTTCTGCAAACTAATATGGTTTACCAGAAGTGAAAATTGTGGCCAATAAATCTATGGGAAAGAGATACAAAACTGGTAAAAACAGTATTGGTACTAATGTTAGTTTTTTCATCAAGTTCATCAATTGTATGCACGGTAGCTGTATTGCAAGCTGTTTTCTATGTCTGCTGTGCGCAAACATAAGAGCGTTCTTTTCTCATTAGACTGGATCACAAATTTGTTCCATCAGCACCTCTATAAAATGAAATGAACTTTAATTTATTTTTTATGCACTCAATTCTCTATTGTCATTTTCTTATAAAAAAACAAATACCTGTCATTTGCACTTGGTTGAAGACGTAAATTTTTTATACACTAAAATTAGTCTCCCGTGCTTTTGTTTATTGTCACCTTTGTAAATGAGGAAATAAATCTGCTGCTATTCCAAAGGAATAACAGGAACCTGTAATAACAGATCCCAACTGTTCAATTTTTCTGTGTGAATCTCAACAATTTTTTTTTCTTGTGCGAATCTCAACGAAAATCAACGGTTGGGATCAGAATAACAGCAGAGTTATTTCTTGTAAATGAAGGTTTACAACTAATTTAAAGGGTGTAGTAGTCATTGCTTGTTTATTTTCGTGTAACCTTTGGGCTTTGGCCTGTTAAGAAGACTAGAAATTAGTTACCAAATGTGTCTTGTAACGTTTCTACTGGTTAAAAAATGTTCCTTTTGCTCGTCAGTAGAAAAATTTGTCACCCAATACACAATTTTCACACACCTGCAGTGAGTATGCAAAGAGAAATGTTTTCCTGAATATATAGGTACCACAGAAATAAACTCCGACGCCTCTAAAAGCTTTCATACAGTAAATGATTTGTCCAGCAACATCAATTTACAACCACATAAGCTTTTATATATACAACAAGTCAACAACATACAAATCAATTTTACAAGCCAGCAGTCGTAGGCTGCACACAGTTTTATATACATATATATAACAAACACAAGGTTCAAACTCTAATTACGTATCTAGTTACAGTATATTAAATGCTTCATATTTCTATTCGATTACACTCTGAATTTGTACTATGCATTTTCTCTCTCTGGCTTCAGAAGATAATCAAACCTAGGCAAGCATACTAGCACCTGCGAAAAGAAAAAGTTGAACCAGTTTCAAAATTTAACCTGAAACTGAATGGTACAAGTGTCAACACATATTTCAAAATTTAGCTTGAAACTGAATGGTAAAGGTCTCTAACATAGTGTTTCTGGTCTGAATGGAATTAGGTCAAGGACAAACTTTGCTAATGTTTAGTCCTACTGTAGTAACCTATTTGAAACATGAAAAAACTCATTTTCTTTTGAAAATTAAATAGTTAAGGCAGTGGAATTCCACCAAACCTTCATTTGAGCTTTTTTGTAGACCCAAACAACAAGAGAAACTAGAAATGTGCAATCCACCGGAGCAAAATTTTCTCATTAGGCAAGAGCATAACTTCAGTTCACACCCTTGCTCTGACAAAGAGTTGTGGTAATTTTGCAAAAAGATCCCAATTTAAACGGCACTGAGATAGGTTGCACCCTATATAATAAATACAAACTACATATTTCCATTGCCCAGTGTACAATGCATATATAGATATATTACCATGTTTGGTGCCGAGATCAGAAGAAGCCAAAGATGAGGAGGGAGTCACATGCTTAAACTCTTGGAGTTGTTTAAAATGGAGCCATGGCTTGACCCACACCTTGGCCTCATAAAGTTTCTTATTTCCTGCCTCAATCACCTCTAGTGTAAAGTGGTGCAGAGTACCAGCAACCACTTGCTCCTTTGCTTTCACCACACGCACAAACTTGAGAAGTGTATTCTACAACACAATATAAAACTTCATTCAGTGAGATCATAGAGAAATCCATTATTCTTCTATAAACCTTAAAATAATAGGACAAACTTCGAGAAATTTAAAATAAATCTGGTAAGCTAAATTTTTTTGACTGATGCATGCTGCATTGCTGCTACAAGTTCACAACAATATAATATCAGTACCAGTATAGTCAGATAAACTTTTGTGTAGTTCTTCTAAGGTAATTGGCCACACTTTGATGATCCAGAAATAATTGAAGAATTTCAGTTTGCAAACAAGGAGTAATGTAAAAGTATCAATTAGATTAATTAGTAGGATTAGAACAGAAATGGAAATTCCAGGTTGTTCTTTAATTAATACTAATGACACAATAACTTGAAATTGAAATTCTTTACTCTGGATTTTAACCAACTCTATTATAAAGGTTATTTTAAGTTCTATAAAAACTTGCCATCAACTGATAATTTGCTTCGGTCAACTTGTCATATACTCATCTCATCATCTGCACCATCTTTCATAGCAGCTCAAACATTATTCACAATATACACACAATAGACCTAATTCAATTTTCCTTCTTCAGGATAAATAACCAGAAACTTCTTAAAAGCTCTTCAATTTTAAATATCATTTTAACAAATCATAGGTAAAAGATTCGAATAAGCCTAAAGATAGGCAGAATAATATTATGATTGAACAGCACATTACTAGCAAATGGCAGCACTTGATTGAAATATTAGGTAGTACCAGATAAAGCAAAAGAAAAAAGAAAAAATTCTAAGAACGCAAGGGGGATTCGACTAACCTCCTTTTTGTTGTGCTCCTCTACGGCAAAACGAGCGAGTTCTTCGATCTCGACGCTGTTTCCCCTCTCTGAATCGCGCCACCCACCCAATATCACCAAATCTCGACGCTGTTTCCCCTCTCTTTCTCCAATAAGCGCTCTACTTGAAGCGAGGAACGACATGCTCAGAACTAAGACACACGAAACGACACAAGCAGCGGCACGGGATCCCATCTCTCTTTCTCTCTCTCTCCCACGCTTTCCCAAATTTTTCAACCACGATCGGAGATGGAGTAGCCGAGTAAGATCAAGACGTGCAATTTGGGGGTCTCTTACAAGAGAAATCTTCTGGTTCTTTGTTACTAACTCTGGTCTCTGGTACATACCTATAATAAGTAACCGACGAATGGGCTTTACGGGCTTTTATCCTGCGGCTTTACGGGCTATAGTAAGTCACCGACGAGTGGGCTTTACAAGCTTTTCTCATCATGACTTGTGACCTGGTACGAACCAAGGAGTTGGATTCCGAACTTCCCTTCAATTGGACCAGTTCATGTGTACTGTCAACATCATCAACTAAAGACATGCGCTTTAGCGGGTTTCTGGTTAATCTTGTTCGTATGGTCATGTTTGATTGTAGAGTAAGGGTTGGAATAAATCTATTACTCCACACTTAAGAGTTAAACGAGAACTAAAATAAAAAAAAAGTAAAGTAAAATAAGATATGAGTTCAGAAAAGTTACTCTATTTCTTCAGGTAAATTATCTTTTACTCCACACTTACATCATCTATAGAATCCATTATCATAAATCAAAGTTTATTTTCTAACCTCTTATTTCTTCATATAAATTAATTTAATCCATGACTTGAATTACTTAACAAGGTGTCAAATATGAGAAGTAAGATAGAGTAATCAATTTAATTCTCATTAACTTTACTTCATAGTCAAACATAACCGGAGTAAAATAAGTGATAAAAGTATAAGAAGTGAATTCTCATAAAATCAGGACACAGGTGGACCAGCTGTCTGACCATTATATGCCATGTGCTGGGAGATTCGACAGCCATTCAGGAGCAGACCGAGTATGGGACTTCATTGCACAGTGGAGAGCAACACGGCTGACAATTCAAAATGTAATTAGTATTTTTATCTTTGCAGATAATTAAATTTCATTGCTGCCTGCTTTATTAGTATATAATTCATCATATTAGATGAGCGGAGAAAAAAGAATATTCATATATACCCTATAGGTAATTTTCAAGTACATGTCCACTTTTATTGCAACTATAACTGCAGTAGCTAACTAATCCTTAGCAACTACGAGTCTTTTTTTACAACATCGTGAGGTCACTGATATTATAGGCTATCTTCAATGACTTTGGATGATATCTGATAATCTTAACCGTTAATTCTTGATCTGATGATTCAGTGACACCTAAATTTTAAAATCACCCAGTTAAACACGAATATAACTCGTTAGCCTTTCATCTTTTTTCAATTAATTTTCTTTATTTATGAACTGCTAGAGTTGTTATCTGATGTTTTGAGGTCATAAAATAGACGTAAATTTGATATTGTGTATCGGAGAATATTAAGGGAATAATAAGAAATTATGTGTCTAGTTATCTTCTTTCTCTCTTCCTCTCTCACTTTGTTGAAAACCACTATTGTTGACCACCACAACTTCCAACATTATTTTCTCAAATAAGGACTGAATACAAGCTGAATTTTTCACACTTCATAATTTCGGCTGGGTCGAGTTTGGGCTGAATCGAAACTCACTCATTAGCAGGCCGAGATATCAGTCTAAATAGCCTTCTTGAGCTCAACTTCCCAAGATTGATCTTGGGTCAAACCTACCAAAGTTTCTAAGCTCACCACCAGGATCTTGATATTTAATTACCACATATATGAAATGTGACGATTCAATGGTTGTCCCTCATGTACACTCGAACTGTTACCCTGGTACGTACTGATTGCTCTCTTACAATATTTAGGTCTGTCTCTTCAAATATAGTGAGTATTTTAATAATGCTAGAGATAGTGCTTGCGAGCACTCTCTAGGAAGAAAAAAATATCATTCCTCTTACAATTATAACTTACAGAAAGAGCATCTGTCTCAGTTCTTTGACAAATGACAACCTTACATATGCAATTGACGTGTATACAGTTGAATTTAATTAATTATGAAAACATTATAATGGTAATGTAAAGTCATTATTCAAATATTTCTTTTGAAGAAGGCTTCCCTTTTGTGATATTCTCCAAGAGCCCAAATTGGGAAGATGTTACGATAGGCCACACAGTTGATTAATCCGCTTTTCAAAAAGCTCATGGTCATTTCCTGAAATTCATTTCAGGTTGTGTTATTTGTGAAAGCCCAACTGTTCAACATCTCATAACTTCTATATTGCACCTAGATTTACTAGCTGAAAGAAACTGTTTTATGCTTTTTGTACCTGCACAGATAGTCCCATCAGTAATAGTGATACTCTCGAGAATATATATATTTTTTGCGTTTACCCTTGGCTTAGTTATTTTTATCCTCACGGATAAAATAGATCATTAAAGTATAGAAGGGTGTCGGGCAAATCAGTACATTCAGTTACTGTTTTACAATATTTTATTCCTCATTTATCTAATATAGATTTTTGTTGTCATTTTAATGTTTTTTTGAGGTTTAGTTGTCATTTTAATGTTAACAAACAGCAACTGCTTTGACAAAAGGGAACCTCTTTGACTCAGTACCTGTTGTGGGAAATCTCCATTGTCTAACTGAATGTCAATTAGGTTTCTAGCCGCACAATGCACAGGAGCTGGATCTCTTTCAACCTGGAAATTAAGTAGGCAAGTACTAGGTAGAATGTTAATTTATGTACAAAAGAAGACATGAATATGGTCAATCATGTGTTGCATTAATTATCAGTCATTCATGATAATTAGTTTCAGTCTACAAATTTGTTTGCTAATTGTCTGTCATTCATGATAACGTACGTGATCCCCTAATATCTGTTCTGGTAATTAAACTTGAAAAATCCCGTCTAAAAGATAATTCTAAATGCACAACACCAAAAAAGAAAAAAGAAAAAAATACAGTTACCTGGCCTGCCTTAAGAAGTGCAAGCATTGCCCAAGCTGTGTGCACAACATTTGATTTATTTCCTTCTATATTTGTATATTCCTGTTGAAAATAAAAAATAAATTAATATTTGGCATGATAAATACTCACAGGCTTTTATCAGAGTTCTTGATTATAGTAAAATTATTCTATAACTAAGTATCATGTATGATTTCTAGTTGATTGGCCATGACAGGTACAAGTCCTGAAATTTGTTGCAGAAGTGTTGCTTTAAAAATCATCATTTCTAGTGTTATTCTTCATATTGGAAAAACTAATTAATATCAAGATTCAACAATATATAACTAGCTTAGTACTAATCCAACTCTAACATATGTTAATTAATTAAATACAAGTTAGTCTTGCCTTTCTGGTTGAAGAAAGGTGACTTTCTCCCCAGCCACCATTGCTAATCTGTTTTGAGAGGAGGAAGGCACATGCTTTGCGAATGGCCTCACAGTTTGCATATGTTTCTCCAGTTTCTAGGAGCCCTTCAATGCCAAACAATGTGCCGTATGTGTAGCATATTCCCCATGACCCATACCTGTAAATGCATAAATATATTGTGTGCATTTATTACAAATTATATAGAAATATAATACTATACTTCAGCCCGAATTGATACAAACTGCATAAACCATTGCCACGAGCTAATTAAGCGACAAAGAAAAAGGATAAAATGATAATAAAGTATGTAGAAATAGGAAGCGGAAATAAACATATTTCATACAACGGAAGAATAGATTCTAACCATGATCCATCATCATTTTGCATTTTCTTGATGTATTCTTTTCCCTCATTGATGCACTTCTCTATTTCTCTCATGCGGTGCTTGGGATATCTCTCTTTAAACAGCATCAATGCCTGTATTACAGATGATGTGCACTCTACGTATCTGCGATTATGTAATTTTACAATTTCTTCTAGATTGTTTTGAATAATTAATGGTATAACAAACTTCATGTGTGGTTTTTAATTCTTACGAGTAATCCAGCATGACGTCCTCATAAACCTCTGTTATGTTAAAAACCTAACATTAAAATAAGAAGAAACATGAATTCACAACTTCAAATCATTTGACTTCAGGTTATAATATGGTAGATATCAAATCATTGACTTCTTAGACTTAATTATTTGCTTTTGTTTTCTCAAATAGCTCATAAACTTACAAACATCCTTCCAAACAAGAAAAAGAAGGATAAATCTTGCAGAAAAATATACCTCAACCCATGGATATGATCGGGTCAATTCCCATGCCGAGAAACCACCATCAGGATTCTGCACCACAAATTATATCGTTGGTTTTTGACGCAACAAATAAATTGACTTCTCATTCTAATTTGAAGTTGGATGGGCGAACAATAAAAAAACATTAAAAATAAATAAATGAACTTGTAAAGATAGCATGAGATTAACAGCATCATATATTCTTTCACTTGGGACATGATCACCAACAATAATCTGTGATTGGCTTGACAAAAGTAGCAATGCCTACACAATAGAAAAATAAATGTATGATAACATTTATTTTTATTTATAACAACTAGTATGACTGTTCTACATAATTGTCACAGTCCAACAAGCGATTATTTTCGTTATATGTGTTAAGTGACCTTCAAAGCCATTGCTGTGCAGTCAGACACGGTCCATCCATTGTCGGCAGTTGGGAAGCTCCAACCACCTTTGGTAAAACTACGAAAATGTGATTTAAAATCACCAGGAGGATTGTCCATGATCTGGAGAAAACAAGGTAATAGAAATAGCAATGAACTTCTCGTTTGTAAATTTTTGTTTCAATTTAACAAATTTCATTTTACCAAATCCTTGTAAATATTTGAAGTACCTTGCATTGTGGGCATCACTTGCTAACATAGGTTTTTCAAACGCTTAGTTTTGAACTTTTGAATGCTCTAATTATACTGATGCAAATTTGTTGCTGATGGTATATAACAACAAATGAGATTGACAAAAATCAAGGCCACTATTTTAATACAAGATTATAATTAATTACCTGTGAGGCTTTTAGAAAATCATGTGCTTTTTTTAGTGTACTTGCATGCTCCTTTGCCACATCACATGCCAAAATGGCTTGGATACCAAAAGCTGTATCCCACACCGCACTACCTATTATTGCCTAGTTATAAAGAAGGAAACGAAAAAGAGTTTACATTGTATTGTGGTACTTAAGAAGAGAGATATGTTGTGAATGGACCACTGCTATAACCTTGAACAAATGTCCACCCAACCAACAAGCAGTACTACAAATCAGAATTAATCTAGATTGCGTATGATCCAAGCAGGTGAGTGCAATGTAATCAAACACTAAGAAGACCAATTTGGTGCTAACTATACAAGATAATGCTAGTTCAACTTGTTGTACTATTAAGACCAAAACTGATCATAAACGGCTACATTGTAGGAACCATGTATAAATCACCAATTTTGGCATTTTTTTTTAGATCTGACATGATTCACTTGTAGAAACCACATATATATGTTAATACTATACAGACATGGTACTACAAACGTGTACAATGTCTTAGAATTTTCATACACGGTGCTCGTGAAACCATGTGTCATTAACTCTTTTTTTTTTTTTTTTTTCATATCATGTATAGTTGTGTTTTTGGTAGTAGTGTTGTATGCGAACAATTTGTTAAAATTATTTTTTATTTGATTATGAACATTTGTCAATATTATCAAAATTATCAAAATAATATGTTATCCAATATATACGCAAGGTAACTAAAATGTATGTAATTTTGGTTTGTGTGCCAATGATATATTAAATCTAACCTGCATCCTCACAAGTAGATCAGAGCTTTGCTTCTGGTTATGCCTATTCAAGTAAAATTCTTTTCGTGCTCTTTCTACGGCAGCTCGATCTTCACTTGAACCTAGCCGTTCATCGAACACCCATGTTTCTCTTCCGAGATATCCGTTACTAGTTTTCACCCAGGGCCCACCTTCTCCAATTTTAAGCTTCCACATCTGGTACCTAATCTGCACCAAGGACCATCTTTGCAAAATTTATATATAAAATAAACTTGATATGATAAATACTTTTCGGTGACACAAAAGTGTGTATATATTATTTACAGAAATAATGAACCAATTAGTTTTGTTTCTTATAAAGTATAAAAAATAGTCACAAGTTTTATTGTTATTTAACCAATTGAATTGGTTGCAAAAAAAAAAAAAAAAACCAATTGAATTGACACTTGCTATATATAGAGCCTTTGGTGTGAATCTTCCTCTCTCCTAGCTCTATTGACAGTTGCTTTCCAAGAGAATATCTTGAACAATTAAACACCCAACAAATATTTACTTTAAGCACTTTAAGCAATAAATGAAAGATCTTATATTAAGTTAATACGCCTAACCTTGGTTAAGAGTAGGGGTATCAATGGGTACGATACGGGTAGGGTGAGAGTATTTTCATACCCATACCCAGTAAGAATGATCTTATCCATACCCTATTCTTACCTATTAAGATTTGACCTTATCATATCCCACCCTTACCCGTTAAAATTACTGGGTAACGAAACGGTAGCGGGTGAATAATGGATAATATGACTATAATAATTAGTTTTATTATATTTTACAAATATAACATAAAAACTCATTTATTTTGCACATATACAATGATATTACTCATAAAAAATAAAAATAATTGTGCAATCAATTTCAACTAAATTATATTTTTTTTATAAAACAAGAAAAATTCAAAAACAAAAATATATCTTTTGAAAAAATTAATTATTTAATTAAAGAACAAAAAATACAAATAAAAATAATGTTTAATATTTTTCTAACAAAAAAAATAATACACTAAATAATAAAAGTATTAACTAATTATTGCTCAAATATTATCATATTATTATATTTTATATAATTACCCTATAGGGCAATAGATACAAAATAACTTTTATTCATACTCTTACCTATTTAGCTAACGAAAAAAAATCTTTACCCATACACACACCCAATAAGCTAAATAAAATACAGTGCGGATCAGATAAACAGCTAAAAAGGTATCATTGACACCCCTAGTTAAGAGAGCTCTTCGTACAATAGATCAAGGTATAGTCCCTTTTTTTTTTCCGGAGAATTAAAAATAAAAAAAATAAAGTTCATTGGGAGGTTAGCTAGCTGTTCTGAACTCTAGTAAGCATTGTTTATATACTACTCTGGCTGATGTGATAGTTATATGTAATAAATGCATATATACACACCGTCATAACTCATATAAGCCATTTACAGGATGGGTTCGTTACAGTTAAAGTTGAATTAATAAAATATCATTTATGTATGCTCTCAAATGCTATCAGAATGCAACTTGAAAACATAATCCGATTTTAAGCCTCCAGACAGAATCCTATACAGAATATGTTGCCTTCACAAAATAAGAATGCCTAAAGTTTATTTGTAGATATGAATTAAATTTGTTTTTGTTGACCTCATAATTTTTTGCCAACATATATACTAATTTTTTTTTTAAACCTCTATTTTATATTATAGAGAATTTTTTTTAGTTTGTGAGTTTCAAATTTATAACCCCTCACATAAGAGCCATATATCTTTGCCACCAGATTAAAAGCTAGTTCTTCAGACATAGTTTATATCTACACATTGTTTATGATCATATTTGATTGTGGAATCAAATTAGGATGAAGTAATTTTTTTATTCCGTATTGAATCTGTCAAACTACGCATTATAAGATTAAATGCTGAGGGTAAATTTTTGTAATATACCTTCTTTTTATGTTTTTGGATAAGAATTGTAGAAAAAGTTCATTTATTTTTCACAAAATTTTATTTATATTATTGACTAGTCTTCAAATTTGTCAACCATAATAAACTCACATTACAATTTACAACAGTAAAAACAACACTCACCTCGGATTGGAACGCGTGAAAAAACAAAGAAATAAGAATTGGAAATGGAATTCGTGTCGTACCATTGATCAGAACTAGAGAAGCTATGAGAAATGATTTCAGTCTATGGGATTTCAGAGAGGCCAAATCGCATTGGGAATTCCTTCCAGGAGCATAATTCGACATTGAGTATAGGGGGAGAGCTAATTGGCTAGACGTTATATATTTAAAAAACATTATATAAAAACCAAAATCTATATAACACAAGATAAATACGATTTTTCACTATTTGATTTTATAAAAGTTGTAGTATTAATTGGCATTACCATATTGAACCAAACATATTCATATAAAAATGATATGTTTATAAAAAAAAAAACCGTAACATATTCATATACCTTACTTATTTTAATTTTTTCTATAGTTCTCTATTTCTATTTTTTAATCTGTGGCTTCCCTTTTTTTTTTCTCTGTTTCTAAATTTCTAAACTTAAAAAGTTAACATAAAAAAAAGTCTTTCAAATTTAGAATGCACGGTTATTAGAAAGAAAATAAAATATATTTTTTTTTCTAAATTTAGAATGCACAGAACGGTAAGAGAATCTGTGACTTCCTTATTTTAAATTTCTAAATTTCCAATAGCGAAAGAAAAGGGAGTTTTTTAGCTTTTTTTTTCTTTATTTATTTTAAATTTAGAAGTTTCCTCTTTAAAAAAGAAAGCTGAAGAGTATAATTAGAAAAAAAAAATCTTATTTTCTCTAACCGTGCATTTGAAATTCCAATAACTATAATTTACTTCTATTAGAAAAGCGCACCGCTATTATTTTTTTAATTTATTTTGTACATTTCTATATTTAACACCTTTTCAAGTTAGTTGTTCACGTGATTTTATAAGTTGGCAAACCAACGCAAAAGAAGAGATATATTACTTTCATACATGTTCTTTAAATTTTTTGTATTATCATAGGGATTGCTAGTATATAATTTTCATAAAATTTCATTTTACCTGTTAACAAAAATTGAAAGCCTTGGAGTTTACTTAGCTAAGCACTACCTTCCGCCTTTGATTTCTTCTCAAAACGATGAAAGTGATAGGACTGAAAAGTCCTCTTCTTCACCGCTTCTCCTTTTCTTCTTCTCTAGTGCCTTTCCATCGTTTTACGTAAAACTCCAACAATCGACTAGATTATTTCTCCTCGTTCAGTCATACGTTTTGGTGAAAAATGAATAATCTTCTAGTAGAAGAACGAGAGGTGGAGAGAAGCCGATGACTTTTCTTTAATTTATATTATTTTGCTAAAACGACAAAATGAAATGGCATAGATGGTAAATTAAGAGAATTAGCTGTCCTTTTTTTTGTTTCATCAAATAAAATCATGTCAGTGAAAATATTAAAATTTCAATTCTAATTGGTTCCTATTAAAATAATTATCTTGATACTTTTTAGTTCCAATCAGAGTGGGACCCATCTGGCCTTTTGAACATTTTTACCCTCTCACAATCTCACATGCTCCTAATCCTAGCGAACAAACCGAATTTGAAACAGAGACATCGGAGAGTGGGTTGGACCCAATATTTCGCGATTCCCATCTCTACATGTCCCAAGTCCCAACAAATTAATATCGGTTTTAGTCACTGGATGGGTGTCAGGACTCAGGATAAGCCTCCTTATTATTTATTTATTTATTTTATTAAAAAAATTTAGTCGTTTAATCTTTGTGAATACCACTTCTGTAGCAAAGATTACGATCATCTTTCTTAGTTTCTTTTTCAATTGAATATGAAACCAATCAAATAATTTTGAATGAGCATTGAATCGATTTGAGTCTGATATCAATCAAATAGTTTTGAATGAGCATTGAATCAATTTGAGTTTGATGTCCATCGATCGCACCCCACTTCCATATATAATTCTTTTACTCGAAGTCTAATTAAGCTCAAGAAAACACTAAGAAGAAGTCCCACAAAGCAATGAATTCTTATCCTCCCTAGTACTGATCTTAAATCGGTCTAGGATTCGAACTAGTGCAGGGGCAGTATTATTGAGTTTTAAGATTCATGTCAAGTTTAAAAGAACGGTCCGGATATAATAATTATAAAAGATTCCCTTATGAGATAATTGAGAGGATGTGAATTCCAAAGTAATGGCATGCAACATTTGTGTACACTGCCAGCGCATGCCATCCACTAATTGCCACGGCCACACCTTCATATATAGAACATGTGTAAAAAATTTAAAACAGCACCCAGAAAAATGTCAGGAAAAGTACGTGGAGCCCGGACATCATTCTATAATTTTATCTTCATAATACAGTGCCACGTTTTATTATTTTATTTATTATATTTTTAAAAGAGTAATTGCTCCTAAGTAGAGGCGGAACTAGATCTATGAATTATGAGGGTCAAACGTGAATGAAAATTAATTATATATAATTGTATACTGTAAATGATGATTAATTTGACGATATTCATAACATTTTGATCTAAATTATACAAAACCATAATACATACATAAATTTTGAAAATAAATAGGATTAATTGATCCTCATTTGGTGTTACTATCTTTGCCCATGCTCTTAGGTCCTTCAAAAATCTCAACACTATAAGTCAACGACACTAAGTACTCAACGAGTGTTTTTCTAGGCGACGGATCTGGACTATCAATTGTAACTCCGATAAGAATCCTAGCATCGGCGATTTCAAACATGGCCTACTTGCGAGTGCGCTCTACATGCAGTTACCAGTTCGGAGTGTAAACGGTCAGATACGGATCGGATAGTGATCAAACCATATCCTTATCTGTTATAATTTTTCAGATACAGATACAAATAAGGATAGTCTTGGATATTAAACGGATACTGGATACGAATCGGATATCGGATGGATACAGATACATATACGGATAATTTAAATTATTTCATGAAAATGAAAATATCGGTCGGATAAATAATGTTGATTTTTTTTTATTTTATGACAGATATATATGTTGGTAGTTTAATTTACAACAGTAGCAAAATGCATTGATATTATTGAAGGTTTTTGTTCTTTTAGGTGGTACGTTAATTTCCAGAGTGTGCAGCGCGTTGTCTCGTCACGCAACTTCAGGTTAGCTGGACGGGTGATGGCTTGATATGAGATGGAAGAAATATAAATCTAATGGTTGTTGGGTTCTGCGTGTTGGATAGTGAACCAATAATAAAAAAGGACCGGATAT